>WSYH01000302.1:73929-154850 GCA_036426205.1 Ascaphus truei | reverse complement strand
ACCACCAATATAACCAATATACTGTACCAGTCAGTGACTTGGTCAAAGAACAGCGCAAGTTTTCTCTAAAATTCACGGGAGGAGCATAGGAGCAATTCAACCCACTCTGGTGGTCCGAGCGGACCACCAGCAACACCCCTGGGACGGGCGGTGAGGAACTCACGACATCGCGCACCATACACTGGTGTTGTTAATGCTTTTAAACATCGTACACATTGTGATTCAATTCTTATAACTTTTTTTATTTTTGATCTGCGCAATGGGTCCCTCTCTTTTTCTATATGAGGTACCAACTACCTGACTCCAACATTAAGAACACACTGCCATGGTATTAGATACACCTATATAAACCCTACCACACTGGTATAGGTACCACATAAGGGCCACGTTTCTTGTAATTCACATTTTCATACATCTACACTTAGATATTTTCTGTGTGTTCTTTTTGGTTTTGAATTTCTCCTACGCTCCCCTGGATGTCTAAGAATACTTGCTCTTTCTGGGACCAGTGAAGACCGGGACTGTACCACCAATATACCAATATACTGTACCACCAATATACCAATATTCTGTACCACCAATATACCAATATACTGTACCACCAATATACCAATATACTGTACCACCAATATACTGTACCACCAATATACCAATATACTGTACCACCAATATACCAATATACTGTACCACCAATATACCAATATACTGTACCACCAATATACAAATATACTGTACCACCAATATACCAATATACTGTACCACCAATATACCAATATACTGTACCACCAATATACATTGTGATACACGCTGTATTTACCTTACACATAAACACCAGATTTGTCTGGCAGTTTACTTTTGCCAGTCGTTGGTATTCTATTTTCTGTTATTTGTTATTTTCTCCTCCAGATATAGTATTGGCAGCCTTACAATTGTAGCCAGTGTAAAATTGTGTGTACATATCGCTTTTATGCTGGCAGTAAACCTGGTAAGTATGCAGGAATGCCAGTAGTCATCATGGAGGTTTGCCCTCCACCACCCTGGTGAGGTGTCATATGCCATAGGAAGTGACACATGGTGGTGGTCCACGTTAGTAGATATCAGAGATGTGCCTGTTCCTAGGTGTTGACACAGCACTGTCTAAATTAGTTCTGTTGAGTTGGTGTTTGTTGACTCTGTTCAGGAGAGTCATGGGGAGGTCTGCAACAATTTGCAGAGCTGATTGCAAGAGCTGTGACTTTGTGCAGGTCAGAGCAGACAGAGAGAAGCTGGTGAATCTTCCTTATTAGGGGGGAGGTGGAAGCAACTCCATTAGAAAAGGAGGACCTTTCCAAGGGAGCACTAATGATATGGAGTGGTACTAAGATAGCTGTGAGGGGCAGCTGGCCCAAATCCATGCAATAAAGATGTTCCTGATATAAAGACACTTCGTGGTAAGTGTGGAATCATTGCAGAGAGAGGAGCACCACAGAGAGTTCCTCACCAGACCATCACAAGCTACGCTGGGGGACTGATGAGGTGGAGGCGGCTGCACTGGATCTAGGTAGGACTCAAGCACATACCTCAGCTGCCTGTCTTGGGTTGGCAATCCCACACAACATCATGCGGGAGACTCAGGAGTCATGTGCCAAAGGTGCACACCAGACATCACACTGTAATGGGGATGGTAGACCACAGGGCCAATATGAGATTGGGTGGGTCAGGCCAGTCCAGAAAACCCGTTACATGGGAGCGGCTGCTGAGATAGACCTGTCAACAGGACAGGCCTTTTGCTAGGTCACTTGGAAACGACAGGGAGAGTGTCTGCTGTCACTTTGTGCTGCGTTGGGCGGACCTAGGGGTAGTCAGGGGCTGATGGAGTTTGTGCAGTTCGCAGGGACGACCTAGGGGCCTGAAAGGAGTTGGGGGGTTTGGAGCCGGGCTATAGTCGTCCTAGTCACCTTGGGGTAGTGCTAGTGGTAGGATGCCTAAAGGGATAGCCTGTTAACGTGGTCAGGAATCCTGGAGAGGTCTGCGCTAGGCTAACAAGATAGGTAGATGCCCAAGTCTGATGGAAGCCCAGAGAGTACTCTAGCCCATTCAGACACTTACCGTAGGGAGCACAGACTGGGAGGAAAGAGATAGCAGACCTGAGAGGTGAGCAGCCTGAGGTAGTGCATACCGAGTCCAGCACATTAGGTACACTGGTGGTGCATCAGGGAAATCTTTATGTGTGCCGATGTGGTGGCTGCCCCGCAAGAGGAGCCCCATGTACAATACTATTAAGTACAGCGAGAGAAAATGGCGACTGCGAATGGAGGATCCGCGCGGTGCGGATAGTCCAAGATGGCAGACGGAGGCTAATGGAGATAGCGCACATGGCGTGTGTGGGTGTGAAGAGCAAGTTGCTACTGAAACGTCTTTCACGAGCCTGTTGTGGAGTGGCGCGAAAGCGGTGGCCGCGCCGTTTTGGTCTGCTAGGACCGCGGGGTTTACCTTGGAGGACAGTATTGAGGACATTGTGATTGGGGCTGATGGAAATTGAATTCCAAAATGCGCTTCCCGCTTCCCCGAGAGACCGCGTGGGCCGAGTGCAGAGAATTTGCAATAGCAAAACTTACGGGAGTTGGCCAGGAGTGGGGCCAACAAGAGAAACCCCGCCCTGATGGGGGGTATGGCGCGAAAGCTTCGGCCGCGCCCTATGGACAGTGACTCATCAGCCCCAGTGCTGGGTCACCCTATAAATTCTATGGGACCTCCCCCTAATCTCAACCAGGGTGAGTGGTTTCCAATTATGCCCCGTGGGCATGAATCCAGCGAGCAGGAGCTGGTGAGCCGACGGTGCTGTTACCAAAAGTAGTTCCTGCAGCTGGTGTTGTATGCGGGAAGAGGAAGGGTATTTTGCACGCAAGGCAGCTGCAAGAAATCGGCTGGGATTGGCGCCAAAGGAAGAACCCCACCCTGTTGGGGGTAATGGTGCGAAATCAGAGGCGCGCCCCCCAGGACTGTGAAAAGTTCAGCCCCTGTGCCGGGGCATCCAATTAACTTTGGGACCCTCCCCAAATATTCACCAGGGGGAGGGGTCTCTATCTCTGTCAGGCAAGACCCGAGTTGTCTGAGGGAGGGCTGGATATGAGCTCCTGTCCACCGTTGCGAGGAGCTGGTGAACAGAGAGACACTGTGCAAAGTGTCTCCCGTAACCAGACTACCAAGAGCGGTAGATGGACATATATCCCTATTCATTGCAGGAGGCTTCCTGGTAGTCAAGGCTGGGGACAAAGAGACATTGCGGTGCTGTGCACGCAGTGCAGGTTACCCGGCGGAGAGCTAGCACACGGAAGGTGTCCCCATGTAGCATCACTACCTAGGGGCCAGGCAGCCCTTCGTACCAGGGCAGACCGAGGAGGCAGGAGCGGACACAGCCATGCTGACGGCTGAAGCCCGCGGTGCGGCCTGCACCGAACCAGTTGATCCCGGAGGAATGGGGATGCTCCTAATGATCGCAACAGAGCCTAGAGATAAAGGGGTCACAACCGCGGTGAGAACCCGGAACTTACACGTCGGTCCCCTGCAAAGTGCCACACTAGCGTGGAGTTGCTTCATCGGACGAGGAGCAGGCAAGCCCGACATCGGTGGTGATGCGCCTACCGGCGGACCACTACAAGGTGCTGCAAAGAACCCGCACTTACCTGTGTGGCAGCGGAGCGGAGTTCGAGGTGGCCGAGATCACTGTGCGGAGACAACCGGAGCGGCGGAAGTCCCACGGCCATGGTGACTTACAGCGCGGGAAGGAGGAGAAGATCCCATCCGAGAGACGACGAGCGGTGAGTACATCCTTACCCTCCACAGGCGCCGGTTTGGTGGCAACGGCGGAGGAAGGCCTAGACCAGGCACGAGCGGAGCGGAGAGCAGAACATCACTTCCGGCGGCGGATGTCGTGTGGAGGGAAGAGATCCGCATGGGGGATCCACGCAGATGGCGGAGTATCCGGTTCCAGTGATGACGTCACTCCGGCGGAGGTGGGGTAGCGGAGACGCCCAGAGAGAGAACCACACGCCTCGGCGATCGGGCAGCGCTTCCCGATCACCCGTGACACCCAAGAGCTGGCAGGCTGCAAGGAGAGCCGAGATGGGTGAGGCTCAGCCAGCGAGAGTCCTCGCAGTGATCCGGGACAATCCCAAGGTAGAGAGCGGGTCGGAACCGCGGATACCAATGCCCATTCTTACGCCCAAACCCATGCCCTAGATAACGCTCTGTCCCAGTCAGGAGTCCTGTTGCAACAGGTGCACACCAGACATCACACTGTAATGGGGACTGTTAGTAGACCACAGGGACCAATATGAGATTGGGTGGGTCAGGCCAGGTCAGAAAATCCGTTACACAATATTATAGACTGCCGTTTTTTTTTATAATAGATAGTACTGCCTCACTCATGCTAGTACTTTATTTTTCTGCAGGAATTACCCAGACTATGCCATTATACCGTGTGATTTTGTGTGTGTTTCTCAGTTTTCTCCCCATTTACTCAAATGTGGAAGTTCTTTTGGTATGTAATTAGGGGGTGGCCCTGGATTCTTTACCACACCCCTCTGTACAACTATTATTTTATCATTGAATAAATTGATTATAATACACTACATCCTTCTACCAGGTCTATCTGAGTGCATTCATGAGGGAATCTTTTGTGTGTTTGTCTACTATCCTCTTGTCCCTTTTGCAACAGAGATGACCTCTGAATTTCACATTACTCTATGCACTGCAGCTGATGCGGGAGCTTTCCCCCTCTTCCCCTGTTCTTTACCACATTTGATTGCCAGGTGTCCAGTATGAACCTGGCTGTCCAGTATTTGGACACTGTCCAGTATGAGAGGTAATACTGGACTGTGTGTGTATACCAGTATTACCACTGGACATAGTGACCTGACCAGCTTGGGGGGGGGGGGCTGTGGATTTCCTCAGCAGGGGGAGAGCAGGGTGTTACTTTGGGACTAGCTGCTTCCTCCATCCTGGTTGGCTGTGCTGGGTAATGTAGCCAAACAGGTGGTGGTGTCAGGAGCCTGGGGTATGGAAAGGAGAGGAGGTAACAGCATGGAGACAAAGAGAGGGGTGTGTGTGTCTCTCGAGCGTGTTGCACCATTCACCATTGTGTCCAGTATTTTTGAGATGACACCGGCACCCCTAGTACCACATAGTGTGTATTAGTAGTAAATATTAATGTGTGGTACAAATGTGGCATTAGCAGTGACTAAAAAATATCCAGTATTAGCAAGTTTAATATGTTGTGTTTAGCAGTTAATACATGATGTGTTTAGCAGTGTGTATATAATGATGTTGTTGTTGCAGTGGGTATGTGCTATGTATTTAGCACTAGATATATACCGTATAAATATGAGTATCAGCAGCAGAAGTATGCTGTGTGGATCTCAGTACGTTTAACTATATATTACCAATATACCAATATACTGTATCACCAAATACCAATATTACGTCCCACCAATATACCAATATACTGTACCACCAATATACCAATATACTGTACCAGTCAGTGACTATGGTCAAAGAACCAAGTTTTCTTCAAAATTCAGGGGGAGCATAGGAGCAATTCAACCCACTCTGGTGGTCCGGAGCGGACCACCAGCAACACCCGCTGGGACGTGGCGGTGAGAACTCACGACATCGCGCACCATACACTGTTGTGTTTAATGCTTTTAAACATCGTACACATTGTGAGTGCAATTCTTATAACTTTTTTTATTTTTTGATCTGCGCAATGGTCCCTCTCTCTTTTCTATATTGAGGTACCAACTACCTGACTCCAACATATAAGAACACACTGCCATGGTATTAGATACACCTATATAAACCCTACCACACTGTGAGTAGGTACCACATAAGGGCCACGTTTCTTGTAATTCACATTTTCAATACATCTACACTTAGATATTTCTGTGTGTTCTTTTTTGGGTTGAATTTCTCCTACGCTCCCCCTGGATTTCTAAGAATACTTGCTTCTTTCTGGGACCAGTGAAGACCGTCCCTACCAGAGGGTCAGAGCAGGGGGTTACAACCGTGTATTTTTTTCATTATAATTTTTTCTACACAACACGATTACTGATCACTTATTCACCTTGCATTATATAAAGTCACGGATTTGTCTCTTGATTCACTACACCTTTCACAATGGTGTGTGGGAGCACCTATTTTATCACCTCATTGTTTGCATATGGCATTTCCTTTAAATGTTGTGGGGAAGAGCGCAAGGCCTCTGTAAATGTCCCACCCCCACAGAAAATGCCACGCACCCCCGGTTTGCATTTTTTATTTCTATAGCGACCATTTACAAAGTCACATCCCCTACCTCTTCTGAAACAGGTTCTGGCACACCCATTTTGAGCCCTGCCCTCTCTCTAGCAGTGCACCAATGATATATAGTGACTGCCTGGTCACATGATCTTCCCCATAGAACTTTGCATCTTTGGTCCTCTTCTGCTGCACTGACAGCCATTTAGTGAACCCCCGAGCCGAATCTTCGCCGATCGATCACAGGAGAACAGATCGATCGGCAGCTTAGCTAATTACTTATCATTGTGTGGATTGTATTGATGCACATATTAAAGGGGGGAAAATAAAATGTGGGGAAGAAAAATGGCAGCTTGGACTGCAGCTTTAAGAAACAAAAAAAATAAATTATTCATTTATAAATCTCAGTATTTTGAGGGGTTCCTAAGAATTCCCTGGGAACACCAGGTACTTACACCAAGTATAAAATAAATTACAACCAGTGTTTGTTTGAATGTAGGATTTTATTAATACGCAGGCGTGCTGGGCCTCTTTCAATTCCTCAGATTGAGAATAAAGCCATTTAATATATGAAGTGCCACCTAGTGGAAATGTTAGGTACTGTTCTTGCATTCTGAAAGGACAAAAATCCATAAAGCAGTTTACATTAGTAACGAGCATTTGAATTGGAATATATTAAAAACATTTTAACATGTTCGACAGTGAGTAATACAGAAAAAACACACATGTCAAATATCCTTAAATAAACATACAATACATTATGCTTTTATTAAGGCTTGGGGGGCTCAACTCCGGTGTTTATGCCACCCCCAAACAGGTCAGGTTTTCTGGATATCCCAGCCTGTTTGTGTATTCAGCTTTGAATATGTAGTCATATTCAAGGGCAGGCTTGGCAACCTGAGGTTTGTCAATCAAAGGGGTGGATATTGGTTGGAACACCCCCTGCTGTGTGTGGGCCAATCTGTATCAGGCTTTGTATTGTAATGACTCAAAGTTAGAGACACTCCCCTGAGATGTCCAAATTAAGACACCTCCTAAATTAAGTTATCAGTTAGTGAGATGAGTCAGTTTGAAGTCATTTATTGAGTAGAGCTGATAGAGAAGTACAGAGAAGAGTTCTCCCCCTCCTACCACAGGGAGGGAGGGGAATTATGCTGCTATGAGCAGGATCAGAGAGAGAGAGAGAGAGAGCTAAGCAGGGCATAGGCATGCAGAGAGACAATGCTGTGTATCATGCTGTATGCTGCTCTGCTGAATAATGACCAACAGAAAAGAGATACTGCTGTGTGGAGTCACTGTCTTTGGTGAATGAGGAGTGTCAGTGGGGGTCCCTCCTGAAGATCCCAGAGGATCCCAGAGGATCCCTCCAGCCCTCCTGTTTGCCAGCAGGTACCCCCCAATATCACGTGGGGGAGGGGGGTGTAAGGGGGTTATATATATATATATGTCAAAAGGAGTGCTACTGAGCGTGGCCAATGCATACAAACAGGCTTATGAAGTGTTGGCCAAAGGGTTTAACTAAATAACCAAGTAAATATTATTATTATTGAAGTATTTAAACTTTATACTTATTACTCTATATGTGTTCAGGGTTGCCATCTTCGACTGACGGTCAACCTGAGGTTTATATTTTTTTTAAAAATATTTTTTTCCTTTATTGGCGTCTTGCAAGGTACATACATGTGGAAAATAAGATGACATTCACAGCATAACAAATCATTTTGGAGCACAGGCATATGACAGTGAAGTACTCTGAGACACACAATAAACCATTTTTTCCTACTTTCAGTAGTGAAAAGAAAGGGGACGAAGAGGGACGGGTGGATAGTTGGGAACGACATGGGGAAGAAGAGGGTGGGGGTGGGGGGGGAAGGGATTGTGGCGGGTAGGGCGCTCCGGCCCTTGGGGCCAAGGGGATCAGAGTTGGGCCAGGGCTTGCAACAGTGTCGGAGCCCCAGAGCCTGGCCAGGGTTCCCAGGTTCTATAGAATTGAGGCTTTCTCTGCTTCAGCATGGCTGTCAGTCTCTCCATGTTCATGACCCCGTCTATTCTTTTAATTACCGTTCTCCTGGAAGGGGCCTTTACTTGTTTCCATGCCGCAGCGATACAGCATCTGGCGGCCGTAAGGATCGCCGAGGTAAGTATGGCTATAGGGGCGGGGAGGTCTTCAATTGGTCTTCCCAGCATGTACGTCAGAGGGTCCAGGGGGACCTCCAGTCCCAATATCAGTCAAGAGACTCTGGATCCTGGTCCAGAACCTCTAGATCTCCGGGCATTCCCACCAAATATGGGGCATGTCCCCCCTTTGACCACATCCTCTCCAGCACACGTCTGTGGTGCCTGGGAAGATCTGTCTCAGTCTACTCAGGGTTAGGTACCATTGGAATAAGATTTTATAAATGTTTTCCTTCGTGATTGAGCAAATTGATGTTTTGGTGGCAGCTTCCCAGATATCCTCCCAGTCCTCCAGGTCGATTGGGATGTTTAGATCAGCACTCCATTTTTGCATATGTGAGTGTGAGGGGGGGAGTGGGATGCCTCTAATGTTCTATAAGCTTCGGAAATTAAACCTCTCTGGTATTCTCCCTTTAGGCAGAGGGTCTCGAATCTGGTGCATGCTGGGAATTTAAGGTTAGGGGATTGGGCTCTCAGGAAGTGCCTTATCTGAAGGTATTTGAAGATGGGAAGGTCTGGGGAGGAGAACTTATTTTTAAGTTCATGGAAGGACAGGACCTCATCGCCTTCCAGAAGATTCGCAATCACTCTGATATTTAGGCCCTGGAATTGGCCAAATTGGGTACGGGAGCACCCGGGTGGGAAGTCCGGGTTCCCGAAGATGGGGGTGAGTTGTGAGGGGGATGAAGCTAGGCCATGTTTCCCTTTAGTTTTTGTCCAAGTAGACCACGTGCACCTCATCGCCCTAAGCTCAAATCTCAGGGCCTCCTTTCCTTGTGGGCCTGAGACCATAGTAAGGCCGAGAGGGGGGTGGGGGCCGCGTGGTGCGTTTCTATCTCCAACCATCAGTTGGAGGTCGGGGGGTCATTCCAAACTACCGCCTGCCTCAGCTGGGCTGCCTGGTAATATCTGACCACATCCGGGGCCCCCAAGCCCCCTCTCGTCCTCGATGCCAACAGTACCGATCTCGGCACCCTTGGTCTACGCTGCCTCCATATAAAACGGAGGATATGAGCCTGCATACTCCGTAGTTCTACTAGCGGGACAGGGACTGGGAGGGTTTGAAAATAGTAAAGTAATCGGGGAAGGACATTCATTTTAGTGGACACAATCCTTCCAAAGCAAGAGATCTGGTGGGTATGCCAAGTCTCAAGGTCTCTTTTGATCTGGCGGAAGAGGGGGGGGGGGGGGGTAGTTAGCTTGATATAGCGAACTGGAGATTTTTTTAAATTTTTTTTTAAATGACACTGTTGCCATGACAACGGGATGCTATGTCAAGTTGCCATGACAACGTGGCACCGCATGACGTTGTGGTGTCTCATTGTCATGGCAACGAGCATCACATGATGCTGTTAAATCACGTGACGTTCCCGTTGGCAACGCAGCACCATTTGACACCGCGCAGCCATATTGACAGTAATTGCAGGGGGAGATGGCGGGAGACTGCTGTTGCAGGCACTATTGCTGCGTTAATGGTATATGGAATTATATATTACCTTACATAATTTCTATTATTCATAACCAACGCAGATGACAATTGTTGCACAGAGTCGTCGCTGATCAATATTAGTTTATTACAATGGTTTATCTCAGTTTACTTTACTTGAGTTAATTTAGCAAAGACAAGATTACCTCATTGCTATCAAAAGGGAGGAACTGAAGCAGCTTTACTGAAAATGGAGAGAGACGGGGAGAATAGAGAGAGACGGGGAGAAGAGAGAGAGAGGGGAGAAGAGAGAGAGAGACAGAAGAGAGAGAAGGGGAGAGGAGAGAGGGGGAGAGGAGAAAGAGAGAGGGGAGGAAAGAGAGAGAGAGAATGGTTGGAGAAGGGAGAAAGAGGGGGGAGAAGAGATAGAGGAGGTAAGATACATGGGGGTGGTGTGTGTTCCCTAGCAGGGTTTCTGGAAATGTTACTGTGTTGCTTATATGTGTCAATTGATCTTGTCTAATAAAAACTACAACTCCCATGATCCCCTGCGTGTGAGCATGCGCAGTAGAGCATAGGGCTGTGACCCGGATGTAGTAGGCAGCGAAGGGAGGAAATGAGTTCTGCACACAGATAGTTCTGTGAGAAATGCAAAGGATCTGTGAGTGATGTATGATGTAGCAATGAGAAGTCATTTACTATGCTGCCCTGTCTGTTACAACCCGCCCACCCGGAGATTTCAGGGACAAACCTGTAGCCCGGAGAAGGGGATGCCAAACCTGAAGTCTCCGGGTGAAACCTGCAGAGGTGGCAAACCCGTATGTGTTGCCAATTGGAAGTAGCATTGGGCACCCTTGTCTCTTGTTTTTATGCATTGGCCACGCTCTGTAGCACTCCTTTTGACATAAATAAATATATACAAGGTGGTGGGTTTTGGAGTTTGAGCGTGCTGGGAATGTGTGTGTTAATTTAGTTCCTGTCTGGTAACAGTTGTTTGGAGGTAAGTGGCCACCCTTCCAGAGATCACCCCTCCCCACCTTTTTAACTTGGGAGGTTTTGGCATTTTGCTGAATGGGCAAGACTCACTGTGGTTGCTTCCCCTCATACAGAGGTAAAAGGAAAGGTTCACAGTTTTAGGTTTAGGACTTGCATTAATATGGTTATACTGTACCTTGACGTGGTATGCAGGCTTATGACGCTTTGGCCAAAGGGTTTAACTAAATAACAAGTAAATATTATTATTATTGAAGTATTTAAACTTTATACTTATTACTTTATATGTTTTGTCAATTGGAAGTAGCATTGGACACTCCTTTATTTTGTTTGTAATCAGAAATCTTCTGAGTGTGATGGTGCAGTATACAAGCAGATTTCTGCAGGGAAGTGATGGGGCTCGTTAAAACATTATATTTCTACATCAATTGTGGGGGACGGACTTGTGTTTTGACAAACAGAACATGATCCTACACTGAATTATATATACACAATCTAATAATGGGAGGTCTGGTGAAAATGCAACAGGCAAAAGCCAAGATATGGGGAAGAATCCTATTGAAAATGTCAGCCTGGGGAAGATCCCGCCTGTGATTTCAATCTTCTGTGTATAACTGCAGCAAATGTGCAGTTTTAATACTCACCTGTTAGGCTTCCGGCATGCACTGATCTGTGGGAAGGAAATACATGGATATTTTAGAGAAGTGGTGTACACACACACACACACACACACACACACACACACACACACACACCACAGCACACCACACACACACACAAACCACACACACACACACCACACCACACACACACACCACACAACACACACACACACACAAAACGTTTGTAACTACATTATTTGGGTTATCAATGGTGTCTGGTGGGCTGCATGTACCAGCAGGGCGCGCGCACTCCCTAGGGTGATGCGCAGCCCGAAACGTTTGCCCTAAGTGCCTGAAACGCGACCTCAATAGAAATCAATTTTCTTGGATCTGCTGTAAATTTGCGCGCTTGGCCGCCTTGTTTGTGCACTCTGAGTGTGAAACATGAAATTGTTTTGGCAGCGCATGGTGTCGCACGCCCCGGACGATTGCACGTATAAGCACGCTTAAATGTAATACAACAGAGAGGTAGGACCCGTGGCACACCTGATCTTAAGGGTGCTTTGCTTGGCTTCTGATACAAAGCACAACAATGGCTAATACATGTGTAGTTCCACCGTGTTAAGCAGTTAACCATGTGAATACCTCGTGTTTTCTTACCGGTGGGGCGAATGAGAAGATGTCCTCGCACATCCCTTGCTAACTGACAGAAAATTACGGAATTGGCTAGCAGTTTTTTTTCTGTCCTCAGTCCTTATCTCGGCTGAACACCAAAGCAAAATGCTGTCCAGAAGGTCCTGCCCATCTATCCTAACTGCGGAATCTTCCAAGCAACCCGCAGTCCTATTAATGCCAGTTAATCTACGATTACCTCTACCTTCAATGATACACACATTTTTCATGTACACAGTATACCACTAAGATAGCAATACCCCTTCATATGCTTATTCATAATCCCATAATGTTTTATTGTTCAACATATCAACCGGTGCGGATGTTTACTTCTGCTCAGTTATGTTAGCATCGCTCCATGCAATCCAAATATTCACATTGCCGGTAGCCCATACATTCCTTCTCTGTAAGACATTTGTTCTATTCAGGGTAGTAGCTCAGTTTCTGTTTGCGGCTTAGGTCTTTTATAGTAACCCTATTTGTGGAATGGTCCTATCCATGCTACCCATTTATTCTAATACCTGGAAGGGCTTGCCACCCCAGTCATAACCTTTCATGGCTTCTACTGCCCATAGATGAGACTTTATCAACCAACCCCCAGTGGAACATTCACTTACACGCAGAGCCACTGGGTTTGTAGCGTCCGGCCCTTGGTATTGCGCATGGGACACAAGCATCATATCCTCGGTAGTGGGTCTGAACCAAAGCGCATGTCTAACCTCACACGAGCTTTTAGAGAAGAACCACCAAAAAGTGCTTGCTATTACCAAAAGTACCTTGAGCAGGGGACGGGTCTTACTATTTTACTAAACAACAATTTGCCCTTCTATGGATGGGATTTATGTATTAACAATATGGTTTTTATATTGTAATGTCATCTGCCATTAGTTCACTCATTTAGAATAGTAGGTGCCTGTTCTAATGAAACTGCCCTCCATGCTGTTCCTGGATAGGACTAGTACAGGGGGCTGCAACCTTTCAAGGAAGAAACACATGCATGAATATTACACACCCCACACACACGTATACTGTACTATGTAGAAAGAGAGACAGAGGGGCGCAGACACTACCTCTCCCTCTGTACGTCAGGGATGGGCTACGTTTCGGATTGATAAATCCTTCGTCAGCTGTGTAGGATTTATCGATCAGAAACGCGTTGTGTGTGCAGAGACCTGGACCAGAAGCTGTGTGTCTGCTCGAGGACACCGTAGCCGGCGCCTGCACTGATGGTGATCAGTCCTGTAGACCGGATGTGGCGAACAGGAGCCCACTGCACCGGAGAGCGGGAGGGTGACGTCGGCGTCCTTGAGCAGTTTTTTACATGTTAGTTAATTGTTATCTCACTCTTTTTGCTGAAAAAAATCAATTTTTATTGATCTGTGTGGCACTGTCTCCCACTATATGCGCCCTGAGTGGCCCATCCCTGACGTACAGAGGGAGAGGTAGAGCAACTGACTAACAAGAAGATAGAAGACAAAGATACCTATAGTACTATCCAGTACCACACAGGCCCGTGTGAGTACATATTGTATAAATTCCTATCACCCCTGTGCTTTTAATCACTGGTTTAACACTGTGTTTTTCAGTCACCGGTCTGACACTGATTCTGACCCTTGTCTGTGCCCCTCTGTCTCTCTTTCTACATATGTTTCCTTGAGGATCATGGGAAGATCCTTTTCCAGGGGTTGAGCAGCAGACACTGAGCATTTGAAGTGTGGTACAGTATATTTATATGTTTATTTTGACCCTATTCTTCTGGTCAGCTTAAAGTACTGTGTAAAGGGAGTGCCCCAGTTCACTTCCATATACTGTTCTATACACACTAATAGCTATATACTGTGTATAAGCATTATCATACAACATATGCATGAATATTACACCCCAACACGCATACATATACTGTACACACAATAATAGCTGTATACTGTATAAGCATTAACATACGACAAACTATTTTGTTTGTTTTTTAATTGCTTTTCTGTGCAGGACAGTTTGTCATTTACATATACATACATACACTAACCCCCCCCCCCCTAATACACAAACACACACACACACTACCCTCCCAAACTCACACACACACACACACACACTACCCCCCAAATACACACACACACACACACAATCACACACTACCCCCCAAATACACACACATACACACAATCACACACTACCCCCCCAAATACACACACACAATCACACACTACACCCCAAATACACACACACACACACACACACAATCACACACTACCCCCCAAATACACACACACAATCACACACTACCCCCCAAATACACACACACAATCACACACACACAACACACACACACACCACCACTACAACTCTAACACACACCCACACAGACCCGCCCAAACACAAAAACAGGCAACTACACGCCAAAAACACAGGACACGACCCCCCAAAAAACACAGGACCCGCCCACCCAAAAAACCAAGACGACCCGCCAAAAGAAGCACGACGCCCCCACAATACAGGCACACGACCCCCACAAACACCAACGCCCCCGACACGAACACACACGCCCCCCGCAGCACACCACACGCCCCCGCCACAAAACACACCACGCTCTCCGCCCGCAAAAAAAACAGCACGCGCCCCCCCGCCAATATACACCCACTCTTGCCCTCCCGCCAAAAACACACGTCGCCCCCCGCCAAACACACACTCGCCCCCCCTACGAACACACACTCCCCCCCTCCAAACACACTCGCCCGTCCCGGGCCAAACTGCACACGCGCCCCCCCCAACCACACACAGGCCAAAACACACCACACACAAGAACCCGCCAAATAGGACACTACACGGACCCGTCCCCCAAAAGACAGACACGACGAACCCCCCACCATAAGACACACAAGACACCCCCAAAACACCGACACACCCCCCCAAAGAGACACAAACCTCCCCCCAAATACACACCACACAACCCCACCAAGACACACACATACCCCTGGCAAAACCCCCACCCGCCCCTCAAATACACCCACACACACCCCCCTAAAGCATATATATATATACACTTTTACTTTGGCCTGCCTCTCTCCTCACGTTGCGTCGGTTGGCGTTTTGTTGCCCGCCCAGCATCTCCCCAGGGCGGATGGCCTCTACAATTCCGGGCGCACCGGCATGAAGGAGGTCCGGGTGGACAGTGCCAGGAGAGAGGCAGGCAGGATGGGGAGATCCCGGCGCAAAACAAGGGCCCGCCCAGGGCGGCCGGGGGATCAGCTGACACAGGGATGGGGCCGCCAAACGCTGTGCCGATCATAACCACTGAGGTTGAGGTGAAGCCAGTGCGTCAGACGCGGAGACGCTAAGAAGCGGTTTTACCGGCGACTCGGCATTATACTTAACGGGATTGAAGCTGACTCACCCCTATCAGCGCGGATAACCAGGTAGTGAGGGGGAAGCCCAATAGAGAGGCCAGCAGACCTGCTGCAAGTTGCACCGCCGGCGACCCATTCGGGGAAGGCGCACAGATTGCTACTTACGCAGACCCCTGAGCACCTCTGGATCTGCCACACTGAATGATGGGGTGTGCTTCCCTTGTTGCATTAACCCACCCCTCGGACCTTCTCGCGAGGGACGAAACGTTGACCTGCGGCCTACTTCGGGGGCCGCAGACAGCCGGTCTTTACTAAGCCATGTGGCTCGACTCGCGCTAGCACTGCGTGAAGGAATTTAAACGTGCCGGTTTTGTATAGTCTAATACATGTAAGGAGAGGTATGGAGGTACGTCTAGGAGTAGGGGGGGGGACAAACCAAGGAGATTAGGGTCCCTTCGCATTCTGACCCCCACTAAACCCCGCCCACCTCTACCTTTACTACTTCTTTTTCCCTTCCCCACAACCTCACCTGTTTTTGTTTCACTTGCCTCGCGCCCCCCTCTCTCAATCAGCAGCGCTCGGGAGACTGTGCAATCTCCTTCATAAAGAAAGTGTGGTCCGTGGCCCTGTGTATAGACGGAGGTGAGCAACAGGGTGGGGGGAGGGGGAGGGAAGATCGGCTTGATCCCAACCGCATGCAACCCCTCACAACTCAAGACAACTACGGGATATTAGCTCAGAAGGGAAGGAAAAACAGAATAAATTTATGCTCAGCCCCAACTGGCCATAGAAGAACTCAGCTACAAAGTAAATGATAGGACAATCCCAAAACCACTTAAAGGTACAAAACTCAAGAAGAGCACAGAGAAAGACAAAGCGATGGCCCCCCCCCCCTAAGAAAACGCAAAAACGAGGCGTCGATATCTACAATAAAAAAAACAGCGAACCTTACCGGTGCCGGGGAAAGGAGACGGGGGCCTCCCCACCACTACTCCTCCCACTACCTTCTTTTAAATGCAAGCTTCCCCCTACCCCCCCCCGCCTTTAACATCCATCTGCCTTTTTCCATCTAGCGTCTCCCTCCCTGCCTCTTTTTCGCTCCACTCCCCCGCTCTTGTCTGCCCTACATCTTCTCTACACGAATCCCGCAATTTTCCGTGTTTTTCTCCCTCCTTGGTCCAACACTTGCGAACACAGGAAGGGAGCCGATTGGACAAAGGCATGGATGAGGGAGGCAAAGTACAGAAAAAGCCACCTTGGAGACATGCGGTCAAAGGAAATTGAGACAGACCTTCATGAGAGCTCGGGAGCCATGAAGGGCTACACATCAGAAATCAAAGACAGTAGAAAAGAGAAACCACAAGCATCGTGAGAAGTCATGGAAAAAGTCACCGAGAGCCAGATCTCGAGGGACCTCAGAAATCAAGCTGAGAGGAACAATAGACAGAACTACAGGAAGCTAAGGGGCAGATTGCGGAGAAAAGGTCTAGGCAGAAATAAAATCAGGATAAGGAATGTCCCAGTAGTCGGTAAGACCAGGACGATATCAGAACCTATTTACGAAGGACTGTTCCAGATGTAGTATTACCTGAAGTGACACAAAAAGACTAGAGATGGACTAGAGCCCCAGAGACTATGAGGGAGGTGGCCCCAGAGATGATTAACCAGGCTCCACTATTTCTCAATGAGAAGAAGAAAATCCTCCACAAAACCAAGAATATGAATAACATCGCCTTGAAGAAGCCCTCATCCAGATATTTAGGACATCACGCCATTAACTTGGCAAAAGGAGAGGACTGAGAGAAATTACAAGCATACTTAGAAGTTCCGAAGTTAATACCGATGGGGTTTCCCCTTCGTCTTCAAGCTACACACAACGGCAAAAAAAGGTACTAATGCGGGGAGACACCAGATGAGGGCCCAGGATTTCATCAAATCCCTGGGATAGAAGTTACCCGGAAATGGCAAGGAAACTTCAACAAGCAAGCCCCCCTCCCGAGAAGGGAGGCATGGAGCAGAACGGGGACTAAGACAAGGAAGACGACATTAGGAGGCCAGGACCCAAAGAAACATGAGACGGAGATTTGCTACAGAACGATGATGAAGAGCCTCCGGCGAAAGAAAGGAAAGAAGCAGAAGAGAACATTCTGTATGGTCGGAGAGAACTAAAAAGGTCGCCGTAAAGTTTGAAACAAGGCGCATTTTCCTTTCTGAGGACTATTCAAAGACCATAGACCAAAAACAGACTTGGGACAAGCCAACATGGAAAGACTATTGTTTAGATAATATAGAAATGCTAGTGAATAAGTTATTAAAAAGGTTAAAATGTTGTTATGAAACTGTTTTAAAATACGGCCTTCAGATTGGGAACTAGGCTATGGCCGCGTAAGAGGGAAAGCGGAAGGATTGTCATGCCCAAATGCCCACAGACCTGGCAAGACCCCCAATACGAGGTGGAGGGAACGGTATACACACACCACAGCAGGGGGGGCAAGCCCAGAGTGTGGTATGGCATTGCTGGGCCTGTTTAAAAGTAGTTAGTATACTTGCAACGTCTTGGTGGTATGACGTAAGAAATGTAGATTAGTGTCCGTGCGCCAAAGTCCAGGGATCCAGAAAGCAGAGTAGTTGACTTCGTAAGCAAGTCCAAGGGTTCCAGAGGTCAGCAACGTAGAGTTCTTAAGAAGGGTTCAGGGGTACACGAGAGCAGGGTAGTCCAGGACGAGCAGGGGTCAAAACCAGGGGAATCCAAGATAAGCAGAGCAGTCAGACAGCCGGAGCACACGAGAGGCAAACATAGGATGCACACACAGGGATAACAGGAACTGCAGAGCAATGATAGAGAGGACAGACAGGGATTATAAAGGAAGGGAACACCAATGGGAGAGAGAGGAGGAGAAGTGGGAGACAGCAGGATAGATCAGGGAGGAGAAGAGGAGGAGACAGGGAATGACAGAGATGCGTGAGGGTAGTCCAGGACGAGCAGGGGTCAAAACCAGGGAAATCCAAGATAAGCAGAGAGCTGAGTAACAGCTGGAGACAGAGAGAGCAAAATAGGACTGCACACAGGGATAACAGGAACTATGCAGGGCAATGAAGAGAGGACAGACAGGGATTATAAAGGAGGGAACACCAATGGGAGAGAGAGGAGGAGAAGTGGGAGACAGCAGGGATAGATCAGGAGGAGAAGAGGAGGAGACAGGGGAATCAGACAGAGATGGCTTGCAGCGCATAGGAGGAGGAGTTAAGGGACTGACAGGTTTTAGAAAAGAGTGTGTGCGCGCACAGGCTGCGTCACGAGACGCGCGGAGTGCCATGGGCATACCTGTGGAGGGGAGCAGAGGTACGGAGGGGACAGCCACCGGAGGTGAGGGAATGGCAGTGGGCACTGAGGGAGTCTGGGAGCGGGGAACATCGCCGCAGGGGCTCGGGGGCCGCGCGGCTGCACGAGACTTGCGGGGTGCGCGCCGTGGCAAGGGAACGGCGTCAGAGGTTGCCGGAGTGGGTAAGGGAAGGAAGGTTGGCAGGGGAAGGGACAGAGAGGGTGACGTCAGGAGGGTAAGAAGGGGAAGGAATCCCCTGAACCATCACAAGGATGTATAGGAGAAAGGAGTTATCATTACAATATTTAGACCAGTTCTCACCTAATAATTTTTCCTAAGCAATAAGGGGAATCAAAGTTGGAGTTAACAATGTGTGTGGTTTGTTCAGGATAAATATAAAAAAAGAAGTGTTTTTCTAATTAGCAGTTCGAATTTAAAGAGGATCCTTACTAAGGGATGCTCAGGTTGGGGCAGAACTGATGAGAAGGTGCGAAAGACGAACAATGGATCTCAGATACCAAAGTCACCCCCACCCACATTTCCCGACCCTACATACCACAACCTTCACACAAAAGGTAGGGTGAAAAGCCCAGAATGTATATGCTTAATCCACAACCATGTTAAAAATACTAGTTTCCCCCCCCCCATTTTTCACCTAACCGTCTCACCAACTCTTCCACCCACACCCCACCATTTCTACTAGCACCGCGCCAGACCACGAGGCTAGCGCTATGTGAGATATACATAGAGCAAGATACAAATGGCTAAATGACTAGTGAGCTAAAAATAGTCTCCCTAAATGTCAAAGGACTAAACTCTCCAGGGAAAAGAAGATGAATGTTTAGAGATTTAAAGAAGAACACGGGGGATATCTATATTATACAAGAAACCCATCTAAATAGAGAAGACATGATGAGACGTAGAGATAAAATGTTTCCACAGATATATATATCACTTACCAGCCCAGGGAAAATCAGGAGTATCGATTCTATTCAGATCCACGGTACCTATCTCTGTAGAAAAGATAAAAAGAGACAAGGCAATTATCACAAGTAAACTTGGAACAACAGACTTAACCATAGTAAACTTATATGCACCAAATGAGGTCAAGAATTTTTTATAGACAATGCCTTCGATACTTTTATGCAACATAAGAAAGGGCGGCTAATAATCGGGGGAAATTTATACACTATTTTAGATGATACAAAAGACAAGGTTAAATCCACTAACAAAGACCACAATATGAGACCACAAAAAGCTCGTCCGCTGATAAAACTCCTGGATGAGAATGCCCCGATAGATACGTGGAGGACTATGAATCCTACATCTAGGAGCTACTCGTTGTACTCCGCCCCAAATGATCAATATACAAGAATAGACTGTATTCTAATTTCTGGAGACCTGGCAGACACTATGGTCAGTGCTGAGATGGACAATATTACTATATATTTTGGAGAATAATTAAAAGACTAATAAAAAGAATTACGGGACTAGACTGCCCATGGAATATAGAGACAGTATTAATTGTAAAACCAATAGAGGATATAGAGAGGAATGTAGACTAATTAATGATATTGTACATATCCTGTCCTCAGCTAAGGCAGCTATAGCTAAAACCTGGAAGCAGAACGATCCACCGACAATAGCAGAGGTTAAAAACAAACTAAATTATATTATGATAATGGAAAAAACTTACCAGTTTAATCCAGGACAGATATGAAAGTTATCTGAAGACATGGGTACCATGGATGCTCTATTGGGAAGCTAATGATTGACTAGAAAGTTTTCATTCTATATCTAGCTAGTAAAAATGTGTTGGTAATATGAACCAAACCATTGTGCAACTGTATGTGTAATAAAGTATAAATGGATGCGCTACAAACAAAGTCAAGATGGAAATGTACCCCCCCCCCCCACAACCTAATTTTTCTTTTGTACCCCCCCCCCCCTCCTAAATAACATTTGTAAAAAAAGAACAATAAAATACAGTTTAAACAAAATAATAATCATGAACTAGACCGTATGCTGTAATCTTACGTATAATTTTAGCACGGAAGCGGCCTGGCTGGTCTGTCTTGAAGTATGTCATGGTCCTCTTTTCACATCTGTCCAAACTGGAATATAATGACGGGGGGAGCAGTGGTAAATGAGTGTCCCATCTCTAATCTCTATATTCAGAGCTCCCCTTGTGTCCTTGTATTCAGGGGCTTATAAATAAATCAAAACAACCCTGTCACCTACTTGTTCCCAGACACCCATCTCACGCAGGTTGTGCCCGTTCTAAAGTGGGGCTCAGTACATATCAGTCATTTCTAGCCCTATTAAATTGTAAACCAATGGACCTCCCTGATGAAGGGGCCCTGAGATGTCTCCGAAACATTGGATACCTATGGATTAAGTACCCTTTTCTATTCATCTTCCTGTAGCGCTGGGTCTCTTTCCCTGGTCATTTGATTTCGGTGAAGTATCTTTTTTATAGTATTTATGACACACACTTGCCAATTGTTTTGTATATATGGTGTGCTTTCTCTCCACTTTTCTGTGTGTGTGTGTGTGTGTGTGTGTGCCTATATATAGTATATTAAGAGACAAAGAGAAGCTCCAGCTCCATAGCATAAAACCATAATAAAGTGAAAGAGTAGAATCTGCAAGACTTGCACTCACATAGGGATAAAAAAAACCACATGCAGTTGAGAGAATTGTAGAGCGTCACCAGGATGGAGGGATCCAATATCAGCTGTGATGGTAAAGGTAATGTGTCCACTGTATTGAGCCTTGTGATCGGTCAGGGCCGTCAACAGGAGGTGAGTGCTGGGACAACTGTCCCCGGCTAGACAGCTGAAAGGGGACCCCAGCTCTCCCCCGCAACTGCGTGTATATGTGTATTGTTGGGGGTGTGGGGGGGATATTGTGTGGGGTATTGTGGTGTGTGTCGGGGAGGGGGGGGTATTGTGTGGATACTGTGTTGTGGGAGGGTATTGTATGGATACTGTGGTGTGGGTGGGTATTGTATGGGTACTGTATTGTGGGAGGGTATTGTGTTAATATTGTGGTGTGGGGGAGAATTGTGTGAGTATTGTGGTATGGGGGGTATCGCAGGGGTGGAATTGTGTGGGTAATGTGGGAGGAATGCAAGTGTGTGTCCAGTGAGGGGGAGGGGGGGCAGTGAGAGAGAGAATGGAGCAGTGAGAGGAGTGAGTGAGGTGAATGAGGGAGAGAGAAGAGGTTGAGGAGTGTGAGGTAGAACGTAAGACGGGATGGGGATAGTGAGAGGTGGGGTAATAGAGGTGGGTGAGAGAGCGAGGAGGTGTGGAAGAGAGTGGGGCCTCCGAAGGCCGCCAACGGGACGGGGGGGGGGGGGGAGGAGGAGGCACCCGGTGGAAACTCCCAGGTCTATGAAGAGATAATTTATTGCTGCAGCATAAGCAGGTTTCTTTACTTACGTGGGATGAGTGTACACGTTTTCCAAGCTCCCATCACCATTCGGTGTGATGACAGTGGTACTCATGCTCATGAGATGTGTGTAGGTCTTGAACCAATCGGAGTTGTAGGCCACAGCGATGCTGTACCACTTCCCTATAATCTAGAACCATAGGTCCATTAAAGGGACAATTCTTATAATCCTGTCATTTACCTTCATCAGGTTCCAGAGACATCAATGACCTGATATACGCGGTTCATTTTTAACCCCCTGAGTCCATAGCAATGTGTCTAAGACCCCTCTGGTTCTCAAGGTGTTACATGTAGTTACATAACCATTGTAGTACAGATACCAACAAAGCGCAGTGGAGAATCAGGCTAGTTATTGCTCTTCTGACTGCAGGACAGCACTACACCTACCAATAGCAAAGATCTATTTGAAGGATTTTGTATTTCTTTGATAAATACAGTTGATGTTTTTGCTGGAGTTCTGCTTACAAATACCCCATGTGGCAGACTCCTCTTTTATAAACAGCACAATCCCCTGCACAGCTGCAGAGCTAGTCTGAACTTTACATGGATTGAACTATATCTCCATTCTGCCATATTTTCAATGTTCTGTATACTATGTGCAAAGTTAACGAGATGATATATACATTTAGAGCTGCAATCCATGCTGCTCTTTTACATGATCACAGCATAAAGATCCCGCAGGGCTGGTTCATACTATTTTAGCTCCGGGATCTTTCCCCCGAAAAAGTTAGAGTTTTTTCCTTCTGACATTATTTTTTTTGTCTGGGATAAACAAGCGAGGTACCGGGTCCCCCTCAATAGCCAGCTATGGCATCACTGGGAAATGTCATGGGAGAACATTGCTACTTACCTACTCATCATGCAGACACATCAAGCATTGCCCTCTATTTATCTATATAACCAATATTGCACCCAGGCTGCCCAATTCGCCAAATCTTACGTCTATGTAGCGAGCGGATACACTTATGTTTAGCCGGTCACCACTAACTCTCCTCAGCTTGCCGTACTTACTTTATCATCCTTGAAGTCGTGTTGAACGTACATATAAGACTGGGCACACAAGGCAAACAGGGCCACCAAGCCCAAACTAAGCAAAAGTCCCTTCATGGTTAAATCTTAGTCCCAGGTATTATGATGTTTCCGTCTGTGTATGTGAGCAACGCACTGAATCCTGACCTCTTTTATACAGAGCTGGATAACACTGTTAGACAATCTCACAGCTGGGACCAGATCATGTGACTTAGAGGCCGGCTTTGGCAAGTAACATATAAAAGAAAGGAGCTCAAGAAAAAACAAAATCAATGTAACAATAATAAGTTTGTGTGTTCAAATATTTTTTAATATGTGCAGCGCATGAAATAAGCAGAGCTGTCTCAATGACCCCTTAAAATAAATGTTAGTGTAGCCATGCCTGGTTTTGGCTACCAGTCTGCCCTTCTCCTGGCAGTAATACCTAGTAAGGATTGGTTTGCCAGGAGTAATCATGGGTTTTCCCCATTCACTGCGGCTCTGTGAGTCAGAGAAGGCAGTGTAGTCATGCCTGTGTTCAATAGGGGGCCGGCGGCTGGCTCTTGCTGGATCTGATTTAGGGAGATGCATTTCCTGTATTTAGTTAGTTTGTCTCTGCCTTGATAGAGACAGGTGACCCATACGAAGCTGTCAAGGCTGCGGCAGGCTTGAGGCCTCCCTTCGGGGAGAGTTGGGAACCTTACCTCTTATCCTACCAGGGGATAAGGGAAGAGCAAGGATCACTCTCGGTGCCCTAGGCTGGGAGTGGATCCAGGGACATCCTGAGGGTGAATACCCTGATTGCTGTGATCTGTGGCTGCTAGATACAGAAGGCAAATAAACATCCTGTGCTATCAACGATACCGCATGGCCTGAGACTGAAGTCTATTGGGAGGAGGGGAAAGAGAGAGTTCTTTTGCAGAGACTTCACCCCATACCCCTGGGGGACTGCACAAGATGGAGACGCTGCACCTGTAAGTACGATTGGGGCACAACCCCAGAAGCCTGTCCTGACCTTCCCTATAACACCTGATGGGAGACTCTGGGCCCCCTGTTACCAGCAGGTGCACCACACTATTCCACGTAACCAGAGCATGATTTCCCCAGAGAGGCCCAATGTGAGATCGGGTGGGTGAAACAGGGTTACATTTGGAGGCGCTGCTAAGATAAATCAGGACAGGCTTTCAGCGAAGCAGAACTGGAAGAGTAAGATGTGTACTTCCAGTGTCGAAGCGAGAGGGGGTCTTTTGTGTAGTCAGGGGGTTACTGAACCTCTCAAAGCACGACCTAAGACGGGCCTAAAGAGGTGAACAGAATTGGCAGCTGAGCTACTGTATAGCTGTTCTAGTCCCTTGAGGCGGGTGACCGCAGGAAGCCTGAAAGAAGTATACAGGGTAACGTGGGTCAGCAACTTCTGGAGATGGTCTGCGGTACCGTCAGCCAAAAGTAGGAGGCCCCCAGTGTTGCGGGGAAAGAAGTCCAAACAGCACTTCTAGCTGGCAGCCAGTCTATCACCACAGAGCACTTGCAATGGATTATCATCGTGTACGGTGCACAAGAGAGAGTTTTGCCTAGCTTGGGGTATGCTAAAATTGGCACTGGTCAGAGGCTAAATGGAGTGCTGTGTTCACAGAAGAGCGATGTCCTTGAGGAATTGTGTGAATTGTACTGATGTGAAAACCGTGGGTTCAACAAAGATGGCGGCTACAGTATGTGATAGTGCTCCTCGCGGCGCTAAGAAGTTAAAATGGCGGTTCCTGCCGAGGCTGAGTGGCGCACGTGTGGTGTGCATTCAGGTTGCAAGAAGGCCGTGTGCAAAGATTTGGCCGGGTTTGGTGCGAAAGTCAACGCACTGTCTGAAGGAGAGATGTGGCGCAAAAGCCGGAGCCACGCCCCTCTGTGCTGTGACTGGATCAGCCCAGTGTCCACATCACGCAGCGATGCCAAGTGCTCCTCCTCTAATATCCACCAGAGGGAGGGGGCATGAAGAGAACCAATTGCAGTGTGTTAACTAAGATGAGGGAGGAACCGGATGTGTGCGGCTCCCCTACACTCTTGCGGAACTGACAACAAGGAAGGAGCAAATTGTCGAGTGAGGAAGGAGATTATTTCCCCTGTGAAAGAGAAGATGTCTGACTGCAATGTCAATACCTACCAACTTCCAGGAGGCTCCCTGGTTGTTGAGATCGAGGGTCGAGAGTTCTTAAAGTGTCTATGTTTACAGTGCAGACTAACTGGGCCGGCGCCAAGTCTCTGCAAGGTGTCACCAGTATGGAGGATATTACCTCTGGCCAGTGGACCCGTTCCCGATTATTGTGGCTCTGTTTGAGGTATCTCAAGCGACACTCATGGAAGTGGACAGCGCTGAGCTAGCAGCTATCCGAGGCCTGTGTGCCCTGGGGAATGCTCTGATCCAGTGGCGGAACCTTTACCGACGGAACCTGCGGAAGAAGAGGTGATTGCCCCGAGAGGCGGGGAATCGCTGTTGCTGGAGGTGCCGGAAGAGGACTGGTTCATGCTCGTTGTCTCCAGTGAGAGTGCTGAGCCCAGCTGCCGTTTCCCTGCAGAGGTGTTCCTGCCCTACTCATCTGACGATGATCAGGACAGCCTCTCATCGGTAGTGATGCGCCAACTGGCGGACCACTGCAATGGTGCTGTAAAGAGAAGTTCACCTACCTGTAGATGGAGCGGAGAAGCCCCACCGCCGTGGAGGCTCCCAGTGCCATTGCGGAGGTAACTGAGGACCAAAGGATCATCGCGAGCCAGCGAAGCAGTGAGAAACCACCACCTTACTCCCAACAGGCTGCGGAGGAGGAGTCCAGAGATGAGGTCCAGCCTGGCGCTTACCTCTGTGTGGAGAATTACGCCGACCTTCCGGTTCCACGCCCTGCGGATGACGTACTTTCGGTGCGGGACCAGGGCCTGTCCCGGAATCTCGCGATGTCTCCAGCAGATGACATTACTTCCATGTCTTTAAAATCCAGTCTTTATCTATGGGTTCCTTCTATGTCCTTTTATGTCCCTATATGACTGAAATTAGTTTTTTTTTTGTTTTTATTAATATTTCAAAAACGATCACACCAATCGCCATATTATAAATGCAATGTATCTCTATGTTAAATGTGTAAGCTTTTAAATGTTTTTTTATATATGTTGTCTTTCATTAATGTTTTAGATTTGAATGAACCAATTGTATGACCCTTTGATAATGTCTATGAAGAGTAGTGTGTCTGCCATTTCCTGGCAGATGCTTATGTTTTTGACCTACTTTTAATACACTAATTTGGGCGTGATTTTATGTGATTTTATATGATTTGAATGAACCGATTGCATAATGTTTATGAATACTCGTGAGACTGCCATTTGCTGGCTGATATCTGTACTTATGGCACAATGAACTGACTATGAGATAGACTTGCTTTAAACTTTAAAAGAATCTGGGCGAAGAGCACTACTTAGATATTTTCTAGTGATGAATTTCTAGTGATGATTGTATTTCAACTTTCTATCCATTGCCACTAGAGGGGGCCTTTCTATCACTCATTGAGTTATTGGACTGGCCAGCTGATGTTTAAAGCCTCAGCTCAAAATTACTTTTGAAGCAAATTCTTTTTATCAAAGTGTGAATCTTTTATTCAATTGGTAAAATTGTGTGTTTTTAATGACAATGCCAGAAGGATTCATGTATTTAATTTGTATTTTTAATACACCATAATCTATGTAGGACACGGTTTAGAGTATGGCTGTTTAGACACATTTTCTATATACTGGGTCTTATTAAGATTGTTTTCAAATATGTTCAAAGGCTTCATATACCACATGCAGCAATCCATAGCTGTAATCATAGCTTAAAGGAACTTTTTGGGATCAGGAAGTAAGATCCAGCATTTGAGGGGTTAATGGCAATCAATCATGTAAGCCCTATAAAGACAAGGTCTCCCAGGTACTCTGCACATGCCTGACGAAGGATTTAACAATCCGAAACGCGTTGTGTGTGCAGAGACCTGGACCAGAAGCTGTGTGTCTGCTTGAGGACACCGTACCCCGGCGCCTGCACTGACGGTGATCAGTCCTGTAGACCGGACGCGGCGAACAGGAGCGCACTGCACCGGAGAGCGGGAGGTTGACCCCGGCGTCCTTGAGCAGTTCTTTACATGTGAGTTAATTGTTATCTCACTCTTTTTGCTGAATAAACGTATTTTTATTGATCTCTGTGGCGCTGTCTCCCACTATATGCGCACTGAGTGGCCCATCCCTGACGTACAGAGGGAGAGGTAGTGCGACTGACTATACCTATAGTACTATCTAGTACCACACAGACCGTGTGAGTACATATTGTATAAATTCCTATCACCCCTGTGCTTTTAATCACTGGTTTAACACTGTGTTTTTCAATCACCGGTCTGGCACTGATTCTGACCCATGTCTGCGCCCTTCTGTCTCTCTTTATATCACTTCCATGTCGACTGCCGGAGCGGACCGGGACTGTGACATGACCGCTCCGGTAAGTACTGCCCTCTCCAGGCGAGAAATGAAGCACTACATTCCAAAGGTTATGGGCCAAGAGAACGCCGGTCTGTCGAGGCTGCGTTCAAGAAGCCAAGGTCCCCTGTGGTAGGCCGTGGCCTAACCAACGTAAAGAACACTGTTGCTTGCAAGGCCTTAGTCCCTAACTCCAGTGCCACTGCTATTGCCCCTGTCCATGTCCCATCTATTTCGGGTTCCCAACATAGCCACCATGGGTCACATGGTAAGAAAGAAGTCCCCAAGCCATCCACTGATCACTGGGATGGGGTGGGATTGGTTCAGGACTGTGGTTTTTTTTAACAATGTTGTTCATGTTGTACCTGTTGCTAGAGTAAAACCTTTTGTGGCCCCAGTATCTGCCAGAGTGGCCAGAAATCGCCAAAAAGCTTTACTCTATTTTAATCACCCAAGGCAGGGAGAAATTGAGTTTAAGATGGGTGCCACCCAGAGTGAGGAGAGTGGATATAGTTCTGATGAGGAGAAAGAATTAAGGGAATTCTACAATAGGGACCCCCGGCTTAAGGAGGGTATTCCCCACCGACCCCATGTTAAGGGTAACATATCAGGGGAAGTGGTGTGCTGGTGATAAAGTGAACAAATCACTCGCATAAATATCTGCAGGAGAATAATCTGGGAACGCGTAACTCTCTCTTAAAAATAACACATAAGGAGTACATACTGTAGCGTAACACAATTTAATGCACAAGCAAATGGATTCAATTAGGAAAAAGGCACACTCACATTTTCCCAATTCTTAAATCGCAATGAGTGCTTTAAGGGCACACTCTCGCCACTCTTGGACTACCGCAGTCCTCTGGAACAGGAAAGGTCGCGATGTAGGTCCCTGTTGTCCGCCTGGATCCTCCGATCCTCGTTTGGTCGCGGCCGTCGGCACTACCGGGTCTACGCGCGCAGCAGATACGGTGGCTCACGGGGGACTGGACTCTTTCTTACCAGCTACAGAGTCTTCATAGGGTCAAAAAAACCCCTACACGTTTAGCCTACTATCCAATTCGGCTTCCTCAGCGGTTGTGGATAATTCTACTTTGGCCTTATCTGTTACTTTTAGGCATACCAATCACAAATTGTCCAATTAGAAAAGGCGCAGAGGGTGTTGTCCTACTAGCTACTAATTGAATCTCATTTGGTTAATACAATAGCTAGCAAAAAATGTATATGCATACAGGAGAACTAGATTGAATCATAAAACAGTCAACTTTAATACATACAACAATTTTAATACAAATAATAACAAAATAGTTAGAATTGTATTATTATTATTTGTATTAAAATTGTTCTACAGTATGTATTAAATTTATTCAATGTGTAATGGAGGCATCAACAAAAAGCGTAGGTTTTCTGCGACCCATTCTGTTTTTATTAAACTCAATATTTGCGGTTGGATGGTGGAGCAGAGCGGGCACAAGGTGCCCCCTCTCCCACTTTAGTTGCCAGTACAGTATGTGCTGTGGGCACTTTTCTTTCTCCCTGATGCTGGCTCAGTGATGCCCGATGTTGGTCACATCTCCTGTGCTCTGCAGTTTCATTTGTCACTATCACCCACACTGCACCCAGCAGGTACCTGCCAACTCACTGGCCTAGAGTGGCCCTGGTTTCTCTCTGGGCCATGTCCTGGTGGAGGCAGGCGGCTTTGGGTTGCTCCATAGATTTGGGTAAGGGAATTTGTGTGGAGTCATTGGGGAGTTCCTGAGCTTTGGCTATTTCTTCCTCACTACAGGCAGTCCTCGGTTATCCAACGGAATCCGTTCTGGAAGTAGCGTTGGATAGTGAAACCGTTGTAAAGTGAGTCCCGTGTTAATCAGTGGCGGTAAACGTTGGATAACGCATTCAGGTGTCAAAACGGCCCATAGGGTTGCATTGTAAAGCATTGGATATACCATCATTGTAAAGTGAAACGTTGGATAGCGAGGACTACCTGTACATGTAAGAGAGAAAAACAGATTTCGCTGACATGCAAAACTCAGTATTAAAGTATCTAATGGCTACGAAAGACACTGGACTGAAATAACATTGTTGCTATCTGCACCATTCTTTCTATCATAGTTGCGGGTAGCAGCCTTGTGTTTTGAGACATTAGCACAGACTGTTCTACTCATTGTTATTTCTAGGACCTTTGTATACATCAGCAAAGTCTGAGCTGCCATTTCTCCATATCGCTGCCTGACCTATCCCTCTAATCTCACTATACTTTACAAAAAATTGTACTGCGTTTGACCCAGAGACTTTGTCACTGGGAGTTCTGGCTCTGGGGCTCTAAATCCTAAAATGACTCCTGTCATTCTACCTAAACACGTGTATATTTCTATTCAGCATTTGCTAATTGAACATTCTAGTACAGGCATACCCCGGTTTAAGGAAACTCACTTTAAGTACACTCGCAAGTAAGGACATAATTTCAATAGCCCCATACCCCTGCTTCCGTACGCTTGCTTCGCGTGTATGGACACTTATTCTGCCCTACAGACCACTGATTCCCCTCGCAAAATAGGCAAACGGCATCTCGCGCATGCGTCTGTCTGCACGTCCCTGAACAGCAATACCGGCTCCCTACCTGTACCGAAGCATCGATAAGTGGAAAAAAGGTAGTGCTTCATTTTAAGTTCATTTTCGCTTTACATACATGCTCTGGACCCATTGCATTTGTTAATGCGGGGTATGCCTGTATGTGTTACCATGAAATAAAATGCTGCTGACATTGTGATAACCTTTTATATTCCATATGATGTTATAGCAGTTGGTAAACTGTTTGGGCTGGAAAGTTTTCTAAGTCCAACAATGCTCGTACGATCAGCTAAAAGCGCTGATTTCTGCCCTTCTACGCGATTCTCCAAGCCCAGCTAACTTATCGTACTTGAAAGTTGCGCTGAAAAAAGCACGCCAGCAAAAGGCAGGTGATAAAAGAGCTGAACTTAGAAACATTTCTTTGTTTACATTTTGCAGCCGCAACACCCATACAACGGGCCGGCGGTTGTCCCCGGCTGACCCCACGGGTGTCCCTGGCTGACCCCACGCCGGTCCCGTGGGTGTTCAGGGGTCCCTGGCTGACCCCGCGGGTGTCCCCAGCTGACCCCGTGGCGGTCCCCGCGGGTTTCCGGGGGTCCCCGCGAGCCTGCGGTACCAATGGTGTGCCCCAAAAAAATAAACAATACTGTTTAAAAAATACACCCCCCCCCTAACACATACACTACAGTAATGGGCAAAATGACTATTATCCACAGATGGATAATAATGCATTTTGCCCATTTCAAATACAATAATCACAATAAATAAAATAATTACATCTTGCACTCACCCTTCTTGCCCGGCTGCCACGATGAAGGCCATTAATCTGGGCTCGCTGCCAAACCTTCTCCTCCCAAGTAATGCCTCGTGGTAAGTTATATTCTGCACTAAGCAAAAACACAGACCACGATATTGTACTTGTAGAGTCTCGGTTCATACTCTCTAGCAAGAGTATTGTGAGATTATTATAAAGAAAGGTCACTCAGAGTTTGTATAAGATAAGGTTTGTTGTTTATTGTATCACAACAGTAATAACCAGAAATATCACAACAAGCTAACTTGTAAGCTAACAGCTAACAGTAACAATCCATTTCTAACTATGCAGAGATTATTTAGCTAATATGCATGTCATACTCACAAACCCAAAGATATTATGATAGGTCAGCCAGTCTCAGATAAGTCTCATCTGTGTGGTCTCCCACTTCGGTTCTAATCAATGATCTGTCACCCTGACTTATATGGAGTCTTATTGTTTGCTGCGTACGTGATATGTGACCATACCCTATGGCTACTGACGTATGATGTTTATCAGCATTTACAGTTTGACCACAACGCCTGACCACAGCGTGTTTACGTGAGTTACTTCCCCTTTTATGTATATGTACCTGTGTACAAATATCCTGTCCATTTCTTAGCAAAAACAACCCTTATTTCTAATACAAGAAAAGCTAAGATTTTGACAATATGCTCCAAGCTGTACTTAAGCTGTACTATATATGTACTCTATATGTACCTGTGACCTGTATTAATTATGCTATATATGTCCTAAGCTACCTGCAATCCATAACACCATCCTCATCTTCATCACCGTCCATAACTTCCGGTGCTGCAAAACATACAGAAGAATAAAAATAGCCAATGTAATGTCCCCTAACCCCTTAATCACTATAGCAGTAATTAACCGCTATAGTAATTAACGGTTTAAACCACCCTTACCCACCACACGGGAGGCCTACCCAGCCTTGGTGACAATACCCCCTTCCCCCACCTCGGCTACCCACAATAAACATGGCAATATTTAATCAACAATACATAACCCCCCCCCCATAAATACATGATTTATTCTTTTACATACAGGGTTAATACCCCAGGCCCACGGGAGTCCCCAGTGGTCCTGGCGGGTGTCCGTGGGCCCCGCAGTGTCCCAGTCACCCAGGGGCCTGGGAGCCCTCGGGTTGTTCCCGCCAGGCACCGTGGGCCTCTAGGTTTTCTCCGCGGGTCAACATTGGCCCCAAATAGGGTCTCCACAAGTGGGTTTGCGGGTGTCTGGGGGTCCCCGGGTAAGCCCCACAGGTGTCTGAGGGTCCTTGGGTGGTTCCCATGGGGGTCTTGGGCCCTTGGGATGTCCCTACGGGTCCACGGGGCCCCCACAGCTGTGGGGCCCCCGGTTCTTCCCTGCAGGTGTCCCCTGTTGTTCCGCAGCCTGGTACCCGTGGGCGTCCGTGGGCCCTCAGGTGGTCTCCAGAGGTCCCCTCAGACCTAAGGAACCAACCCTGTATGTTACAAAAAAATAAACCTGGCATATACATTTCAATAAATACCCCCCCCAAACACATACAGTACAGTAATGTGCAAAATAACTATTATCCAGATATGGATAATAGATTATTTGCCCATTATTAAACACATTAAACAGCAACAATAAAATAAATAGAGTTCTACTTACCCCCTGACAATCAATCATCAAACGGCCTCGTTTGGCAAAAAAAATACATTTCAAATGCCAGTTAACCCTTTAATCACCTTAGTGGTTCATAACCGCAAAAGTAATTAAGGGGTTAACCCACCCTGCCCCGATACCAACCTTACACCCATTCATTTGTACAGTGGGTATAATCTCTCTCTATCTCTATCTCAAAATAAGCACATTGCATATGAAAATTAAACCAGCACATTGCAAAATAAATGATCTCATCTCCCAACAAAACAGCACTTAGACAAATCCATATATACCAAATGGCAATCAAACAATTGCATTTTAGTGTGTACATGATGCAATTTATCTGTGCATCATGTAACACTGTGCCAAATCCATGTTACAAATTAAATAAACAATTGCCAATATGACACAGTGCTATCCAAACAATCTAATCAAAACTAAGCAAGTAAAACATAAAAAAATATTACCATCAATCAATGAAGCAAAGCAAAAATCAATTACAATCAAATACAAATCAATGACACAATTCACTATTCAATACCTAAAACCAAAACATTTATAAAAATATTCTATTTCAAAGTAACACCATCAGACAAAATCTAACTTCAACAAATAAGCCACTATTATAAAGCAAGCCCGCCCTGAAATAAACTATAGCAAACAGCATAAAAAATGACATCAAACTACATTAAAATTACATTACACACAAATCAGTACACAGATCAGCATAATACAATTCAATTACATGAAATCAATGCAAATAAACATTTGCTAAATAAGCATTTATTACCCCTGTATGTACTGTATATCCATCTACAAATACATACATCCATACATACATACAGGGCAATAAATGAGCATAAAAAACAATCAAATTACATTCAAAATAAACATACAAAACAAGCATGTATTATCCCTGTATGTATGTATATCCAAAGGGACATAGATAAATACAGGGGCAATACATTGACATAAAAAAATATATCACATTAAATGTTTATTAAAAACCTGTAAAAGTTAAATAAATTAATTTTGTTTACTTACCATTAGATGACCCACTCACCGACTCCCGGGGAACCGCATGCTCTCGAACCAACAATCCAAGTGGCCATACAATAAAAAACCCTTCCAATCCAAGTGCTTGTCTTGTCTTTTTTCTTCTATTTGTAATCCATACCGTCTTTGGGGTCTTCAGTCTTTTTCCAGGGTCTTCTTACCTTCTTGCGCCACGCCATGGTTCTCTTATTTGGAGGGAAGGTCCTCCCTCCACGCTGTCTGGCTCTAAAATGAGACGACATAGGCTTTTATAGGCCTATGACGTCACATTTTCGTCATATGGTTCCCACGGTCCTGATTGGGCCGTGAAAACCATGTGATTTAGCCGAAAAAATAAATAAATTGATGACGTCATTTAAAGGGAATATAGTGAGCCAATCAGAATGGCTGTGCTGAGAGAAGAATTTTTTTGTATAAACCTACGGTAGTAGTTTGCGAATCCAAGGAAGCGTTGTACTGCCTTCACGGTGGTGGGTTGTGGCCAATCCAGAACAGCCTTGACCTTGGCAGGATCCATGGTGAGACCGGAATCAGAAATGATGTAGCCTAGAAATGTGGTCACACTGATGGAAGGAGTATGAATCACATTAAATTGGATCTTTTCCAGGTGTGTCTCTTGCACCTTGAGTCGAAGTACCTCTGTCTCCAGGGAGATAAATGCCGGCTGTTGAGGTCTTCCGTCTATGGGGTTCTTTCTGTGCTGATGGCAACCCGATGTCGTTCTGCAAAGGCTTGATCTATAAAGTTTCCTCCGGCACCTGAATCGACAAAAGTGAATGCGGATACTTGAAAGCCCTCCCCAAAGAGTGTAATGGGGACAAGGATGCGAGACGGATTATTAGTAGAGATAGGGGATAGAGAAAGATTTCCCAATGAGACTCCCCTATGACTCATGGGAACCTTGCATTTCCCAACTTCTGGGGACAGAAAAAAGTGAAGTGTCAAGAAGCTCTGCAATACAGACACAAGCCAGCATTTTTGCGCCGTGTTTTCTCTGATTTGGATAGACTAGTACCACCTACTGTAATTGCATAGGTTCGGACGTATCCGGAATGGGCACTTCAGGGGAGCTCACCTGACCGGGACAGGCCCATGCTGGGATGGGACGGTGGTGGCCCTTCTCTGAACGTCTCTCCAAGAGGCGACGATCCACCTTGATACAGACAGCAATGAATTCCTCCAAATCGGTAGGGCGGACGTATGCGGCTAAATTGTCTTTTAAGGTTTCCGATAAATCTTGCCAAAAGGCTGCGGCCAGGGCAACATCGTTCCAGTCGGTCTCAGCTGCTATATTTCTGAATTTAAGAGCGTATTTGGTGACTGAACCACTGCATTGGGAAATATGAAAAACTGCAGAGGAAGCACATACCTGACGACCGGGTGTATCAAACACTTTCCGGAATTCCCGGGCGAAGGCTTCGATATCCTGTGTGAGATCGTTTCTTCTTTCCCAGTTGGGGGATGCCCAGGCAAGAGCGTCATCTACAAGAAGAGAAAAAATATACGCCACCTTGGCTTGAGGTGCCATAAAGCGTGAAGGATTAATTTCAAATTGTATAAAGCATTGATTAAAAAAAACCCGACATTTATGAGGGTTCCCCCCATAACGATTGGGAGTAGGTAAGCAAGGTTCTTGAGGAACAGGTGTAGCGGGAGTAATGGGAGTTTCAGGAACAACAGGTACAAGGGGAGACTGAGATTTTTGTAAAGTACGAGAAATAGAGCGCAAGTCCTCCTGAAGGGATAGCATTGTTAGTTCGCTACCCACAATCTTTTCCTCTATACTGGTTATATGACTTGCGTGTGTGCTCAGGACTCTTCCTACCTCAGCGGGGTCGAAGTTTGTGTGGCTGAGCATACTGTAACGCATAGCTCACCACAAACGAAGCGCGACCGCGGTGCTGAGGTAGGGAATTAGAGAATGCCGACCCACAGCCACGCGGGCGCGCCTAGGATATAGAGTAGTCGTTCAAGCCAGGTCAGGATTACAGATTTGAGAATAGTAAAGGTACTTGCCAGGTTCAGGAGAGGAGAGTTGCGAATCGTCGTAGTGCGTAGCCAAGTTCAGGGTTGGAGAGTATCGGATCGTCGGGGTATATAGCCAGGTTCAGGATAGGAGAGTATCGGCTCATTGGAGTACTTAGCCAAGGTCAGGAATGGAGACAGGAGAATGGTCAAACAAGCCAGATCAGGAGTGGAGAGAAACAAAGTCCAAGGTTCAGGCAACAAGAGGTTAACACAGATATGAATTTACATTCGTTGCTTTAAAATGAGTCTTGGTATGAATAGAATCATTTTCAATACAAATGTCCAAATCAAGGAAGTTAATAGTGCGTGTACTGTTCTCACTATTAAACTTCAGATTGAAGTCATTATCGTTCATTGATGAAACGAACTCCTCACTACCCTCCCACACAATATCATCAATATATCTCCTCCACGGTTTTAACCTGGAGGAGGCATACCCATAACAAAAATGGGCTCCTATCGCCCCATGTAGAGATTAGCAAACGATGAGGCAAATGTAGTCCCCATCGCCGTGCCGAGGATTTGCAGATAATATTTAAAGTCAAACATAAAATAATTGTGACTTAAAATAAACCTAATAGACTGTAAAATAAAATCTATTTGGGAACGGGGTAAGGTTTGATCTAACATTAGAAAATATTCCACTGCCATCTCTCCCTTCACGTGAGGTATGCTGGTATACAGGGCCTGGACATCCAACACAGCCCACTTACTGTATATCCCCGCACTCCACTAGAAAGTCACTAAAGACTTGTAGAACCATAGCTGTGTCTTTTACTGTACTATACAATGTTTTACTTTTTGATCGCACTATGGTCAGTTCTCTTGTTCCATTCTTACATTAAGGTGATCACATCTATGGAGGTGTTCGGCACGGCGCCATAAAGATACCTTTATACACACTATATGAGTGGGAAATTTGTGGGTACACAATTCATCAGAATCTGAAGAAAAGAAACCTTTTATTTAAAATCACAGACATATTGCACCATATTCTATGTGTTTTGTCTTTTCATGCATCTGCGCTCCCCCAAAATATTCTGGACCTTTGAAGACATGCAGGGTACTGTATCTGCAGAAGTTTGACAAGAAAGTTGCATTTGATGTTTTTTCACAGTCCCTGAACAGCACGAATATTGTCAGTTTGATACATACGACTCAAATAAATGGTACAATTGGCTTATATTCACCACAAAAAGAAATATTATTTATTTTGTTATTAAAACGGAACTGTCCTCCTGAGCCTTTCCATTTACATCCAGGCTGGTGTGATCTCACCTGGGGGCTTCTGAAAAACAAAAGCGATCGTTAGAAAGAAAATCTGAATGTGCGTCACAGCGCCCAAATGTAACAGTGTGTCAGGTCGGAATGTTCTGTGGCCTGTCCATACATTCTCTGTGTGCTCACACATTGTGTCCATTTAGGCTGTTTGTTAATACGTATTGAAACATTATGCACACACTTGTACTGAGAAGACAAATCTTCTCTTTTCTTTAGTAAGGCATAAGGTTAAAATAAACACACGATTCATTGTTGCACTGACAGTAGTGAGTAGCAAATAGTGAAAACAGAGGCCCATATTTAATACTTGGGTGACGCAGTACATAGATTAGAGAGAAGAGAGTTCACCATGAAAGAGAACCTAGGGAGATGGAAATCTTTGCCCTGAAAAACTTATTCTGTCAGGGGTACGCAAACTTTCCCCGCTGCGCCCCCCTGCCTGCTCTTCCCCCCCTGCTTGTGCCCCAATTCTTACCTTGTCTTTGGCATTAAATGGCACCGCGGGGTCACGTGGCAACGTGACATCACGTGATCCAGGGGCATCATTTGACGCCTTGTTGCCATGGTTGACACGTGCCGAAGACAAGGTAAGGGACTTTGCAGAGGCCTTGCGCGATCCCCCGGCATTTAATTTAAATGCCTTGAGAGGAAAACACGGGACTTCTGCATCTGCCGTGCCCCCCCCTAAAAAATCTTGCGTGTCCCCCAGTTTGCGCACCCCTGGTCTAAGTGAATGTGGTATTCAAGAGTCCAGATGTTGGCTACAGAAAGCTTTATATTATTTTTTAGATTGTAAGCTCTCCGGGACAGGGCTTTCCTTTCCTATTCTCTGATCCTATTGTGTTATAACTCCCTGTACTGCATTGTCTCGCTTTTAAAGTACAGCTGTAGACACTGTCAGTGTTCCAAATTGACAAACAGGGTTCATTTGATAATAAGTAGTTTATTGCTACTGTATGTATGACCATACCTATTCAAAAGTCTATAAGACTCTCTGCCAGAGAGTGTCCAAGCAGGATGTTTTATACATTTCTGGTTCCTTTGTCTATAATGTGTTACTAGGCAGATTATACTAACCACTCCTTCATTCTTAAAACAATCATCTTACAGCTCATTGAACCTGGTTAGAACTGGCTTCAAAACAGCTATGAATAGGTACCTATTACACAGTTTCATTAGAAATATGGGCGTTGACTACAGACACAGTCGTAAATCTACTTAGGAGCGAAACCACACCACACACACCAAACATACATTCCTTCACAGAAAATGGATACTGAAAACAACAGATTTTACAAAATGGAAACTGAACAGCGCTTTCAATCCTTCTTCAGAGACCCTCCCATTCCATTTCAGTAATATTTCAACAGTATCTTAATTTCAGCAATATTACTTCATCAACGCTATATAAATATATACATACATCAGAGACCAGGAGGACACAGATGTCCAGAGCCTCTGAGACGTACAGTTAGGTCCGGAAATAATTGGACACTGATACAAGTTTTGTTATTTCGGCTGTGTACCAAAATAAATTCAAGTTACAGTTAAATATTGAATATGGGCTTAAAGTGCAGTCTATCAGCTTTAATGTGAGGGTATTCACATCCAAATTGGAGGAAGGGTTTAGGAATTACATTTCTTTAATATGTAGCCCCCTCTTTTTCAAGGGACCAAACGTAATTGGATAATTGACTCAAAATCTGTTTCATGGGCAGGTGTGGACTATTCCTTCGTTATTTCATCATCAATTAAGCAGGTAAAAGGTCTGGAGTTGATTCCAGGTGTGAAATTGCATTTGGAAGCTGTTGCTGTGAACCCACAACATGCGGTCAAAGGAGCTCTCAATGCAAGTGAAACAGGGCATCCTTAGGCTGCAAAAAAAAAAGAAAGTCCATCAGAGAGATAGCAGGAACATTAGGAGTGGCCAAATCAACAATTTGTTACATTCTGAGAAAAAAAGAACGCACAGGTGAGCTCTGCAACACAAAAAGGCCTAGACGTCCATGGAAGACAACAGTGGTGGATGATCGTAGGATCCTATCCATGGTAAAGAAAATGTCCTTCACAACATCCAGCCAAGTGAAGAACACTCTCCTGGAGGTAGGCATATCATTATCCATGTCTACCATAAAGACAAGAATTCACGAGAGCAAATACAGAGGGTTCACCACAAGGTGCAAACCATTCATAAGCCTCAAGAATAGAAAGGCCAGATTAGACTTTGCCAAACAATATCTAAAAAAAAGCCAGCCCAGTTCTGGAACAGCATTCTTTGGACAGATGAAACTAAGATCAACCTGTACCAGAATGATGGGAAGAAAAAAGTATGGAGAAGGCTTGGAACGGCTCATGATTTGAAGCATACCACATCATCTGTAAAACACGGTGGAGGCAGTGTGATGGCATGGGCATGCATGGCTTACAATGGCACTGGGTCACTAGTGTTTATTGATAATATGACAGAAGACAGAAGCAGACGGATTAATTCTGAAGTGTATATGGATATATTGTCTGCTCAGATTCAGCCAAATTCAGCTAAGTTGATTGGACAGCGCTTCACTTTACAAATGGACAATGATCCAAAGCCTACTGCGAAAGCAACCCAGGAGTTTTTTAAGGCAAATAAGTGGAATATTCTGCAATAGCCGAGTCAATCACGTGATCTCAACCCGATCGAGCATGCATTTCATTTGCTGAAGATAAAAATTAAAGCAGAAAGACCCACAAACAAACTACAACTGAAGACAGCTGCAGTAAAGGCCTGACAAAGCATCACAAAGGAGGAAACCCAGCGTTTGGTGATGCCCATGCGTTACAGACTTCAAGCAGTCATTGCCTGCAAAGGATTCTTGACAAAGTATTAAAAATGAACATGTTATTTATGATTGTGTTAATTTGTCCAATTAAATTTGAGCCCCAAAAATAAGGGGACTGTGTATGAAAATGTTTGCAATTCCTAAACGTTTCATATGATATTTTTGTTCAGCCCCTTGAATTAAAGCTGAAAGTCTGCACTTCTATTGCATCTCGGTTGTTTCATTTCAAATCCATTGTGGTGGCATACAAAGCCAAAATTATGAAAATTGTGTCAGTGTCCAATTATTTCCAGACCTAACTGTATACTACCTAAACCAGGGCTGTTCCCTTACATTCCATTTGTTTGCAGTTGTTCACACAGCCAGGTGCAATTTTGACACACTGAACTCACTTTTTTTATTTATTTTTTTAAACTTATAATTTTATTATATTTTTCACACATAAAAAGGAAAGGGGGAGGGGGGGGGGTAACACCCATTTTTTATGAAATTTCTTACAAAGAATAACTGTCACATTACATGTCATACAACATTTGGTTGACACCATATTTTACATTCAGCCCTCCCATATCCTCTCTCCCTCTGGGAACACACCCCTATCCAGCATCCCAGGGCTCCCAGACTCTATCATACTTCCTAGTGGTGGGGTTCAGAAATGAGGTAAGTTTCTCCCTTAATTGAACATCATTGACCCTTCTAATAACCTCTCTTCTGGAGGGCGGGAGTGTCTTTTCCACGCCGCAGCTACAGCGCATCCAGCCGCCGTTAGAATATGCAGGATCAATCTTTGTGTAAAATGATTCACATCCTCCATAGGTTTAGCTAGGATAATCAGAGATTGGTCTGGGGGGATTTTGATATCTGTCACATCTTTTATTAGTTTCAAAACTGTCCTTCAATACGCCTGCATTACTGGGCAATACCACCATATATATGCCAAAGCTCCTTTGACAAAGGCCCTCGGGCTGAAACGCGTCAGATGATCCTGCAGCTGTATCTGTCTGTTCAATAAACCTTTTTGAAGCCACCACCTACGTCTACCCTGTCCTGTTCTTCTGGCTGTGCTCCGCGATTTCTCCTGCTGCTGCTGGAGCACTTCATACATTGTTGTCTGCAGGACTGCACGCCGATGAGTCGCCGCCCACGGAGGGGAGAGCTGCCGGTCACGTGACCACCCCACAGCATGCTGCCTGCACGCCGGAGCTAACGGCTTCACTGCCAAGACTGGAGGTTCAGCTGGCGTGGAGCTTCACGGCCTGCTCTCATTTTCCAGTGAGGAGGACACTGCCGGTTGCGTGACCGCCCCACCGGACTGCCAGCCGTGGTGGGGTTGGCGGTGCAACACTACAGCCAGAGACGCTGAGGAACAGATCCTCACAGCACCACTCCCCACAACCGTGAGTTAAGCAACACTTGGTGCCCTATGCTGGGCCAGCTGGTTGCATGAATTTCCTCATTATCATTATACTTTCCTGGCAGTGACTCTTTCATGGACTCTGATGCACCTAAGGGATGATATTTATTATCCAGTTTTCCAAAGCTCCTAATTGTCCACAACCCCTCCAGCATCTGTCCGAGGTCCCCGGGAACCTCTGTTTTTGTCTTTTGGGGGTGTAGTACCAATGTAACAAAATGTTATATATATTCTCTTTTGTTACCGTACATATTGAGGTTTTACCAGCCTTGTCCCAGATATCTTCCCAGTCCTCCCTTGTTATTTCTGGAAATCCAGAGCCCACTAGTCCATATATTTATGATTTGAGGTATCTTTTTTAAGAGTTAGCCCCTGGTACAGAGATGATATCAAACCTCTTAGGTATTGTTTTGTTTTACATAAATCTTCAAATCGTATATATCTAGGAAATTCCTCATCGTGGATGCCCTGACACAAAATGGCGGACCTGCATATACCTAAATAGCTCAGCTTGGGGCAGACCATACTTTCTCATCAGTTCCTCAAAGGACATTAGTTTTCTAATAAATCTCCTATCTCCAGAATTCCTCTATATCTCCAGATTTCAAAACCCTGACACTGAAAACCCGGGGTAAACCCCCGGATTACCGAACAGGGGTGTGAGCCTAGAAAGGGACCGACACAACCTTATATTCCTTTTCTGCCGTCTGCCAAGTTTTCAAAGTTAATCCAATTACTGTCGGTTCCGACTGTCTCCCGAAACATGTCCCAGAACTAGACCACAAGAAAGAAGATAGACCAATCGGGTTCTTTAGCGAGCTCTCCAGGTCCACTCAGGCATACACTGCATAATTCGAATTTCTTTTATATTGGAATGCGGGACAGCTACTGGTAATGTCTGACAATAGTACAAAAGTCTCGGGAGAATATTCATCTTACCTGCAGTTATACGCCCCATCCAGGATACACAATGAGAATTCCAGGCTGTAATTGAACATTCTAGTACTGTATGCGTTACCATGAAATATAATGCTGCAGACATTGTGATAACCTTTATATTCCATGTGATATGTTATAGCAGTTGGTAAACTGTTTGGGCTGGAAGCAGAGCGCAATGTCACCTTTTGGGTATGAGAGAGAGAATTCAGAGAGAGGTATCTTTTTTGCTTGTTGGTTTAGGGGAACTCACAGCTCTAGAAAGTCTGTTATCTGTAGGACCTCCTGTCTAAGCCATGGTTAAAGAGCCTGTCGCCCTCAGGACCTGACTGCATGAGAAAAGGATATGGGATCTGCAACCTCTAGGATTCAGGACTTCAGTATTGGGGAACAAAGCAAACAAAAAGGGTAACACGATTGTCACCTCTAGGTCTCAATAGCTCACAGGTTTAGCACACTCATGGACTTCGCCATTTGGGGGAGACAAGTTTGCTTTTATGATTTGGTTCCTGAGAGGAAGGAAAGGCACAGGGAATATGAACATATCACTGTTGGGACTTCTGCCCAGATTTGCCAATAGGTGTTAATCTGTAAAACCTCTTACAGCTTTAAATTAATAACCTAAAAGGTACCTTATGGTTTCGCACCACTTGGTGAAGGGGGCACCTAATGTGTTATGGCCCTATATATGAATTATTTTGTCCTGTCACCCTAGAACCACCCCCCTCACTCACATATTTTTTCACCTCATTGTTTGCATATGGCATTAATTCAAATGTTGTGGGGAAGAGCGCAGGGCCTCTGTAAATGCTGCTCAACCCCTCCCTTCCCCCCCCCAGAAAATGCCACGCACCCCCCTGTTTGCATGTTTTGTTTCTATAGCGACCATTTACAAAGTCACAACACCCTTCCTCTTCTGAAACAGGTTCTGGAACACCCCTTTTTGAGCCCTGCCCTCTCTCTAGCAGTACACCAATTGTATCTAGTGATTGCCGGATCACATGATCTTCCCCACAGAACTGTGCATCTTTTGTCCTCTTCTGCTGCACTAACAACCATTTAGTGAACCCCCGAGCAAATCTTAACCGATCAATCACAGGAGAACAGATCGATCGGCAATTTAGCTAATTACTTATCATTGTTACTTGTTGTGTGGATTGTATTGATGCACATATTAAACGGGAAAAAATGAAATGTTAAAAAAACGGCAGCTTGGACTGCTGCTTTAAGAAACTAAAAATATAAATGATCTATTTATAAATCTCAGTATTTTGAGGGTTTCTTAGAATTCCCTGGGAACGCCGGGTACTTACAGCTAGTATAAAATAAATTACAACCAGTGTTTGTTTGAATGTAGGATTTTATTAATACGCAGACGTGCTGGGCCTCTTTCATATCCTCAGATTGAGCATAAAGCCATTTAATATATGAAGTGCCGCCTAGTGGAAATGTTAGGTACTGTTCTTGCATTCTGAAAGGACAAAAACCCATAAAGCAGTTAACGTTAGTAACGTGCGTTTGAATTGGAATATATTAAAAACATTTTAACGTGTTCGATAATGAGTTATACAGAAAAAACACATGATCAAATATCCTTAAATAAACGTACAATACATTATGCTTTTATTAAGGCTGGGGGGGCTCAACTCCGCTGCTCAATCCCCCGCCCCCCAAACAGGTCAGGTTTTCAGGATATCCCAGCTTCAGCACAGGTGGCTCAATCAGAGGCTCGGTCTGAGCCTCTGATTGAGCCAGCTGTGTGGAAGCTGGGACTAATTGAGACACCTGTGCTGAAGCAGGGATATCCTGAAAACCTAACCTGTTGGGGTAGGGATTTGAGGACTGGAGATGAGCACCCCTGCATTAAGGGATAGCTGCAGGGGTTCCAACCTTACAGTAATAAGGCCTGAACTCTAAAGCAAACATGTTTTATGAAATATTCAGCACTTGGGCTTTTTTTTTGTTTTTTTAATCTCCTCTGAAATCGCACAGTGAGCGTCTGAAGGTCACTTACAGCTCTAAATAAGTATTTCTGGGAGAAGAAAGAACACACATGCATGTATCTTCAGTCCACAAGGGAATAAAGAAATATAATCAGAAATCTTCTGAGTGTGATGGTGCAGTATACCGGCAGATTTCTGCAGGGAAGTGATGGGGCTTGTTAAAACATTATATTTCTAAATCAATTGTGGGGGGGTGGGGGGGGAGACTTGTGTTTTGACAAACAGAACATGATACTACACTGAATTATATATACAAGCTAATAATGGGAGGTCTGGTGAAAATGCAACAGGTAAAAGCCAAGATATGGGAAAGAATCCTGTTGAAAATGTCAGCCTGGGGAAGATCCCGCCTGTGATTTCAATCTTCTGTGTATAACTCCAGCAAATGTGCAGTTTTAATACTCACCTGTTAGGCTTACATCATGCACTGATCTGTGGGAAGGAAATACATGGATATTTTAAAGAAGTGGTGTACACACACATATTACTTTGTAACCTACATTATTTGGGTTATCAAATCGGTGTCTGTTGTACATTGTAATACAGAGACAGAAAGGACCATGTAATTATTGAGTTGGTGTGAAATCAGGCCTTGTATCCTAATCTTGGGACAGATCATGAACTCTCCGATGTGTGCTACATGCTGTCCAGTTAAAAAATAGAGGTAATACTGGACATGTACTGTATGTGTATACCGGTATTACCTCTCTGGACATAGTGACCTGACCGGCTTTGGGGCCGCAGGATTTCCCTGAGCAGGGAGAGATCAGGGCTATTGCTTGGGGGGCTGGGCAGCTTCCTCCATCCTGATTGGCTGCTGCTGGGTAATGCAGCCAATCAGGAGGGTGTGTCAGGAGCCTGTGGGTAGGGCCAGGGAGAGGAGGAAAGAGCATGGAGCAGAGAGCGACAGATGTATCTGTGTGTTTCGAGCGTGCGTGTGTCTTTGGGTTTGCCAGTTTTGTTGGTTGGGTTTGCTATGCATGAAATGTGCTTTGGTGTTTCTGCAGCTGTTGAATTCAGTTATTCATCACATTGTGTTTGTATTAAGACTTGTGTGTTTCAGGTTTGTTCTGCATTACTTTGGGCTTTTTATGGGTTAGTCTTTGTATGTGGTAGGCGAGGGGTGCGCAAACATTTTCGTCTGTCCCCCCCTGCCTGCTCTCCCCCCTTCTCACGCCCTCCCTCCCCCTCTTTACTCTGTCTCCGGCGTTTCTGACGTGTGTTGCATGAGACTTTTTATCATTTAGGCATTTTATTAGTTGGCATACTGTATTTCATTCGTGTTTAGCTCTATACCGGGTCCCAGGCTGTATTTTTTATTATATATATATATATAGCATAGTTACCAGTCCGTGAACTAATAAAGTTGACAACATACAGCAAGGGGTAGTCCAAAAAAAGATGTATTCAAAACATACTGTTACACATATGCCAACGTTTCGGTCGCACAGGGAGACATTCCTCAGGGCAAAATCAGGAATGGCAAACTCTAGTCCTCATGGTAAGGTTTTCAAGATATCCCTGCTTCAGTATAGGTGGCTCAATCAGTGGCTTGAGCCACCTGTGCTGATGCAGGGATTTCCTGAAAACCTGACCTGTTGGTGTCCCTTGAGGACTGGAGTTGGCCACTCCTGATCTTAATGTGTGGCTTTGCTGTTCTTGATACAAAGCAAATACAATGGCTATACGTGTATATTTCCACCTGTGTTTAGCATTGTACAATGTCAAATACCTTGTTGTTTTCTTACCAGTGTGAGACAGAATGATAATATTGTCCTTGCCATACCCAAGCTCCAGAGAGATCTTACGGAATTTGGCTAGCACTTCTGGCCTCAGTTTCTTTTCTCGGCCTGAAACCAGAAAGCAAAACTGCTCCCAGAATGTTCCTGCCCATCATATCCTGCCTGAGGAATCTTCAACAACCCGCAGTCCTATTAATGTGCCAGTAATGCCTCCGATTATCCCTCTACCTTCACCTGATACACACAGGTTTTTTCCTGCTCCCCCAGTATACCACTAAGATATTCAATGACCCCCTCATATTTCTTATTCATACTCCTTCCCTAGGTCTTTTCTAGTAACCCAATTTTATGGACTATGGTCCTATCCATTGCTACCCCTTTTAATCTATAAAAGAAAAAGAAGACAGCGCACAACTCTCATAGTATAGTATATAGAATATAATGTGTACAATTCAAAGGGTGGGAATAAATGCACGTACAGCAAAGCAAATCAATAAAAGCAGGGCATGATTAGGGTTCATGTTACCACTACAGCATACAGCGGGTCACGGATCAGCATGTCATCATCAACACCACAAAGGTCCTCCCTCGGTGGAATAGCAGATCTTTACATGCTGGCATTCTAGCTCCTCCGCGACGTAGTCTACTACCAGCTCTACGAAACGCGTAGGAGTTTTTTCCAGCAAGCTACCTGTGCTGTTTTTCCTGTGTACTGTGTGTTCCTGCTGACGGAGCCGTCTCTAAGTATCAGCTGCTCATGTTTATGCACAGTGAAGCTCTGCGCTTCCGGTGACGTCACTACATGCGCACCGTAGCGCCAGAGCAGAGAGAGAGTTTCCAGCGTGGGTTCTGTGAGCCTGATAGCACCAGTACGGGACTGTATATTGTTCAAACAAGAACTCTTCCAGCGACATTTGGGAGGTCCCTGTGTGTGGGGGAGAGTGCCAGTGCAGCGCCAGCAAACCTCGCGGTGGAGCGAGGAGCCAGAATGCCAGCGTGTAAAAATCTGCTATTCCACCGAAGGAGGACCCGTGTGGTGTTGATGATGGCATGCTGATCCGTTACCTGCTGTATGCTGTAGTGGTAACATGAACCCTAATCATGCCCTGCTTTTATTGATTTGCTTTGCTGTACGTGCATTTATTCCCACCCTTAGAATTTTTCACATTATATTCTATATACTATACTATGAGAGTTGTGCGTTCTCTCCAAAGAAGCTGGCTTCTTATTGATACTTCAAAAGATACTAGTGGATATTTATTGATAACAGCAATGACTGTATAGTGTTCTGGCTTTAAAGGGGTATGAATCCAAATTTCTGTACTTATTGTTGCACAGAGAGATGTTTCTAAATCTAAATGATTCTTTAGGGGTCCACGTGACGAAACGCGTTGGGATGCTGTGACGTCATTGCGTATTTTGCGCTATGCAGGAGACACGGAAAATCGGAGGTCCAGAGGGAGAAATCTTGTCAGACTTACACTACAGGCTACCGAGTGCTCACAGAGAGCCGAGAAGTCTTCTGGGAAGCCTGCTGCTCCCATCTGAGGTCCCGGTCATACAGTTTCACATTGCGGCAGCCGAATTAACCCACAGACTGACTGATCACAATGCTCAATACAGTTCACACATAACCTTTACCATCACAGCTGATATCGGACTCCTCCATCCTGGTGACGCTCTACAATTCTCTCAGCTGCATGTGTTTTTGATCCCTATGTGAGTGCAAGTCTTGCAGACTCTACTCTTTCACTTTATTACATTTCCGGTTTTATGCTATGGAGCTGGCGCTTCTCTCTTTTCTCTTTAGGTAATTTCGTGATCCAGCTAATATACACACTCACATATATATATATACACTTTAAATTGTGGATATATTTAAGTGGTTCAAAATCCAGTTTCCATTTTAGGGTTAATTTAGCACCGTGGTGCGCAAAGTGGGGGGCAGCGAGAATCGCTGCGGGGGGCGCGGGGTCTACAGAGGCCCCGGCGCGCTTCCCAAAGTCATTTAAATGAATGCTGGGGGAGCTTCAGGGCCTCTGTAAACCTTACTTACCTTGATTCAGACACTCGTGGTGACACGCCGTCAAATGCCGTCACTTTGACATGACAACGTGACGTCATGACGCCAGGACGTCTGAATCGAGGTAAGAGGGGGGGTGCGGGGGGGGGCGCGAGGAGAGGGGGAAAGCCAGCAGTGGGGCACTGGGGGAAACATTGCGCCCCCTGATTTAGCATGTTCTGTAAAACTGCTGAGACCAGGTTTTAGTGGCGCTAGCGGGAATAACACCGGAATAAGAGATGTCTGGGCCCAGTGCACAGAAAGCAGATAAACGACCTTTAAGAATTAATAATTGTTTTCTTTGTTTTTTCTTTGTTCTAGAAACTTTCTCTTCATACTAACAAGCCATGTAAAGGTTAGTTTGTAGTTGGGAAAAAGCTACATCACGCCTGTTGGAGAATAGACTGTGCAGAACAGAACCTATTAAACATGTCACTGTTATTAGTTTGTTTCCAGGAGGAACTGGCCTCTGTGCCAGGCATCCCTCCCCCGTTGGATACTCTGTACCTCCTTCTTGCGCTTGACTGGAAGTTGTGCCCCTCCCCCCTGGAAGTCGGGTCAAACTTCAATATCCGCACAGAGGACCAGTGTTCCCAAGGTAAAATGTTGTGTTTAGATGTATTTTGTGTGGGTATTGTGGTGGGGGGGGGGGGGGGGGGGGGGGGGGGGGGGGGTGGTATGTTGTGGATACTGTGGTGTTGAAGGGTATGGTGTTAATATTGTGGTGTGGGAGTGTATTCTGTGAGTATTATGGTGGGGGGGGGGGGCATCGCGGTGTGTGGAATTGTGTGGGTAATGTGGGAGGGGTGCGTGTGTGTCGGTGGGAGGTGGGGGGCAGTGAGATGGAGAGAAAGGAGCAGTTAGAGGAGTGAGGTGAATGAGGGAGAGAGGGGAGGTTGAGGAGTGAGAGGTAGAACATAAGATGGGGAGGGGGAAAGTGAGAGGTGGAGTAATAGAGGTGGGGGACAGAGCGAGGAGGTGTGTAAGAGAAAGAGGGGGGCCTCCGAAGGCCACTAACAGGGGGGACCTGGTGGAAACGCCCAGGCCAATGAAGAGATAACTTATTGCTGCAGCATAAGCAGGTTTCTTTACTTACTTGGTTAAGTGCAAGAATTTTAAGTTCCCATCAGCAGTGGGTGTGTAGACAATGATGCTCATTTTCAGGTACTGTTTGTGTTGCAGGTACCAACCGAATTTTGTCGCCACAGCGATGCTGTACCACTTCTCTGTAATCTAGAACCATAGTTCCATTAAAGGGACAATTCTTATAATCTCGTCATTTACCTTCATCAGGTTCAAGAGACATCAATGACCTGATACAACGTGGTTCAGTGCAGTTGGCTCGTACCCTTTTCCCTCCCAAATTTTTAACCCCCTGAGTGCATAGCAATGTGTCTAAGACCCCTCTGGTTCTCAAGGTGTTACATGTAGTTACATAGCCATTGTAGTACAGGTACCAACAACGCGCAGTGGAGAATCAGGCTAGTTATTGCTCTTCTGAATGCAGGACAGCACTACATCTACCAATAGCAAAGATCTATTTGAAGGATTTTGTATTTCTTTGATAAATACAGTTGATGTTTTTGCTGGAGTTCTGCTTACAAATACCCCATGTGGCAGACTCCTCATTATAAACGGCACAATCCCCTGCACAGCTGCAGAGCTAGTCTGAACTTTACATGGATTGAACTGTATCTCCATTCTGCCATATTTTCAATGTTCTGTATACTATGTGCAAAGCTAACGAGATATATACATTTAGAGCTGCAATCCATGCTGCTCTTTTACATGGTCACAGCATAAAGATCCCGCAGGGCAGGTTCATGCTATTTTAGCTCCGGGATCTTTCCCCCGAAAAAATTATAGTTTTCTCCTTCTGACATTATTTTTTTTTTGTCTGGGGTAAACAAGCGAGGTACCGGGTCCCCCTCAATAGCCATCCATGGCATCACTGGGAAATGTCATGGGAGAAACTTTCTACTTAACAACTCATCATGCAGACACTTCATGCATTGCCCCCAATTTATCTATGTAACCAGTATTGCACCCAGGCTGCCCAATTCGCCAAATCCTACTTGTATGTAGAGAGCAGATACATGTAGAGTACCACACGCACACATTGCACAAACAGTGTTGTGTCAAGCTCCTATTTTGTATAGAAGTGTTATTCCATAGGCAGTGCAAGCTGCCTATCCAGCAGAGGCTGCCCTGCCTACTATATATATATATAGATACTGTATAACATACAGTATACAAATATTACTTGTGAGCACATTCACATGTCTTAGACCCTTCTTTTCGCCATTATCACCTAGCATACAGTGCTTCCATTGCAGCAAGGGATTCTGGGAAATGACATGCAAATGAGCACACAGTGCCACCTTTTGTCTTAAAGCCATAAGTACATGACGCCCTTATGCCAATGCTTGCTGTTTTAAACACAACTTTTAAACATATACAACAAAAAACAAAAATGCCCAAAGCTACTTCCAATATGACAAAAATACACAGTGGAATACCTATATATCTCTTGTAATAAGGGTAATTTAGTTTAACCCTTTGGCCAAAGTGTTTTAAGCCTGCTGCCACTTACTAGGCATGACCGTAGCAGGTCCTAACACTCACCTGGGTTAAAATTCATATTTACCTGTATAATTACAGGAAGAATGATCACTTTGGATCTGTCGTAACTTAGCAAAATGAAACTGACCTGCCAACTTGGAAAGTGGGATGGGCAAGCTTAAACCTTGGGGGGGGGGGGGGGGGGGCCACTACCCTCCCATAAGCAACTGAGAGCAGCTGCACACAGTTAACAAGTCATGCCTTGTAAGTGGCAGCAGGCTTAAGACGCCTTGGCCAAAGGGTTAAACTAAATTACCCTTTTTACAAAAGATATATAGGTATTGCACAGTGTTTTTTTGTCACATTGGAAGTAGCTTTGGGCATTTTTGTTGTATACATTTAGCCAAGCCCACTAGCACTCCTTTTGACACTTATTTGTATATATATATTATGTGGTAATGGTTGGGGTTTCTCAGAGCTGTTTGGGAATCTCATCAGTGTGAGGTTGGTTGTACTGACTTTGTACTGACTTTGCAATTTGCAATTTAAGACTTGAGTCACCTTTTCACCCGCCATAACCTAAATAATGTGTGGTGAAGACCTACTCAAGTCTAAAATTGCAAAGCCAATACAACCAACCTCACCCTGATGAGACCCACAAGGTAGAAACAGTCTGTCTGTGAGGGGGTTCACTGGCTTTGCATCTCATCTCAGGCTATGTTTAAAAGCTGTGTTTAAAACAGCAAGCATTGGCTTAAGCCTTAAGGGCAACATGTGATTATGGCTTTAAGACAAAAGGTGGCACTGTGTGCTCATTTGAATGTCATTTCCCAGAATCCCTTGCTGCGTGGAAGCACTGTATGCTAGGTGATAATGGCGAAAAGCAGGGTTGCAGACCTGTCTAAAACCTGTGAATGTGATTACAAGTAATATATTTATATGCTACTGTATATGCAACACGGTGGAGGATTTTTAATCACCTTTTCACCCACCATAACCTAAATTATGTGTTAAATAGATAAAGATATCTATATATCTATATCTAACTCTATCTATCTAACTCTCTCTATCTAACTCTATCTATCTATATTGGAGGGACCGTGTAGGCAGTGCAAGCTACCTACCCTGCAGAGACACTGCTCTGCCAATCCACCTTTTTTATATGTATCATATATAAATATTGTAGACTCCATTTGAGTATATAAAATAGTCTAGAGTATGTAGGGGGACAGTCCATCCATCCCACAGGCCGTGCCATACTAGACCTTCCATTAATACTTCTCTCTGTTGTCTGCCCCGGTCAATTCTCAAGCTAGTGCACCTCAGATCTTTTTGTCAAACCCATCTCTAATTAAGAGCTGCCATGTTTAGCCGATCACCACCAGCTCACCTCAGCTTGCCGTACTTACTTTATCAGCCTGGAAGTCTGGTTGAATGGGAATATAAGACTGGGCACACAAGGCACACAAGGCAAACAGGGCCACCAAGCCCAAACTAAGCAGAAGTCCCTTCATGGTTCAATCTTGGTCCCAGGTATTATGATGTTTCCTTCTGTGTATGTGAGCAACACACTGAATCCTGACCTCTTTTATACAGAGCTGGATAACACAGTTAGACAATCACACAGCTGGGACCAGATCATGTGCTTAGAGGCTGGCTTTGGCAAGTGCAAGCATTAACCGTCTGTGCCCCCCACAGTTGAGCTGCAGAGCCGTAGAACGTTATCGAATGTACCCAGAGGGCAGGAGAGGAACCTGGAACATTGGAGGAGGGGTGGGGGGGTTGTGATTAGTTTTGATGGGGAAGTAGGGTATGTCACCGGTTGTGTAACCAGTCTAGCTGTGAAACACATTGGGTCCGATTCACAAAGCAGTGATAAGTATTGTATTGTATGTCTTTATTTATATAGCGCCATTAATGTACATAGAGCTTCACAGCAGTAATACATGTGGTAATCAAATAAATAACAGATAATATAAATAACAGATCATGGGAATAAGTGCTTTAGTCATTAAGGAAGAGGAGTCCCTGCTCCGAGGAGCTTACAGTCTAATTGGTAGGTAGGGAGAACGTACAGAGACAGTAGGAGGGAGTTCTGGTAAGTGCGTCTGCAGGGGGCCAAGCTTTATGTATCATGTGTTCAGAATATCCACAGTGCTATTCATATGCTTCTTTAAGCAATTGTGTCTTAAGGTGGGTCTTAAAGATGGATAGAGAGGGTGCTAGTCGGGTACTGAGGGGAAGGACATTCCAGAGGTGTGGGGCAGTCAGTGAAAAAGGTTTAAGATGGGAGAGGGCTTTAGATACAAAGGGGGTAGAAAGAAGACATCCTTGAGAAGAACGCAAGAGTCTGGATGGTGCATAACGAGAAATTAGGGCTGAGATGTAAGGAGGGGTAGAAGAGTGTAAAGCTTTAAAAGTGAGGAGAAGAATGGAGTGTGAGATGCGGGATTTGATCGGAAGCCAGGAGAGGGATTTCATGAGGGGAGATGCTGAGACAGATCTCGGAAAGAGTAGAGTGATTCTGGCAGCAGCGTTTAGGATAGATTGTAGGGGAGACAGGTGAGAGGCAGGAAGGCCGGACAGCAGGAGGTTACAGTAATCAAGACGGGAGAGAATGAGGGCCTGAGTCAGAGTTTTAGCAGTCGAGCAACAGAGGAAAGGGCGTATCTTTGTTATATTGTGGAGGAAAAAGCGACAGGTTTTAGAAATGTTTTGAATGTGAGGGGCGAATGTGAGAGAGGAGTCGAGTGTGACCCCAAGGCAGCGTGCTTGGGTTACTGGGTGAATGATGGTAGTTCCAACAGTAATGTAGTAGTAGGGCTAGGTTTGGGAGGAAGTATGAGGAGCTCTGTTTTAGCCATGTTGAGTTTAAGGCGGTGGAGGGCCATCCAGGAAGATATAGCAGAGAGACATTCAGAAACTTTGGTTTGTACAGCAGGTGTAAGGTCGGGTGTTGAGAAATATATTTGTGTGTCGTCAGCATAGAGGTGATAATTAAACCCAAAAGATGTTATTAGGTCACCTAGAGAGAGTGTATACAGAGAAAAGAGAAGAGGTCCCAGGACAAAGCCCTGGGGTACCCCCACAGAGAGATCAATAGAGGAGGAGGAGGTGTTAGCAGAAGAGACACTGAAAGTACGATGGGAGAGGTAGGATGAGATCCAAGATAGAGCTTTGTTCCGAATGCCAAGAGTATGGAGAATGTGAAGGAGAAGAGGATGGTCCACGGTGTCAAATGCTGCAGAGAGGTCGAGTAATATGAGCAGAGTGTAATGACCTCTGTCTTTGGCAGCATGGAGGTCGTCAGTTATTTTAGTGGGGGCTGTTTCGGTGGAGTGAGCAGTGCGGAAGCCAGATTGTAGAGGGTCTAGGAGAGAATAGGTGTTGAGAAAATGGAGCAAGCGAGAGAATACAAGACGTTCAAGGAGTTTTGAGGCAAAAGGCAGGAGGGAGACAGGTCGATAGTTAAAAAGACAGGTAGGGTCAAGCTTGCTGTTTTTGAGTAATGGTATGACTGTTGCATGTTTGAAGGAGGATGGAAAGGTTCCAGAGCAGAGGGAGGAGTTAAAAATGTGTGTGAGCGTAGGGATTATAGTAGGAGCAAGAGGATTTAGGAGATGGGAGGGAAATGGGGTCAAGAGGGCAGTGGGTTAGAGGGAGAAGAGCGATCAACAGCGACACATCCTTCTGAGACAGTGGAAAAAGAGTCAAGGAAGGCGGAGGAGAGTTAGGAAGAGGGTGTAGGATGGGAGGAAGAAACAGAGGGGATGTTCTGCCGTGTATGGATTCCCTTTTCTTAAAATAGTCAGCAAAGTCCTGAGCGGAGATGGAGGAAGGAGAGGCGCTGAGGGTGGTTGAGTAGAGTATCAAAGACAGAGAACAGTCGGGGTGGGTTAGACTTGTGCATGTTGATTAGTGCAGAAAAGTGAGTGCTTGTTAGCTGCGAGAGGGCAGGAGAGTTAAACAGGATAGCATAAATTTGAGTGAAGGAAGTCTGCGAGTGTGTGAGACTTCCTCAGAGGTGTTGCAGAGGAACAGTGGAGGAAAGAGCAATGCGCGTGTGGGAATTTAACCAGGGTCTAGGGTTAAAAGGGCGAGTGGCGGCGAGGCAGAGAGAGGGGGGCATGTAGATCAAGAGAGGAGGAGCAAGGCAGAGTTGTAGTTCGAACAGGTTGTCAGGGTCTATAGCAGAGCTTAGAGAGGAGAGGGAGGATGTGTAACGTGGACTCAAAGTGAGGTAAGTGAAGAGCGCAGGTTTCTGGAAAACCGGGGGGTAGACGGAGGTGGAGAGGGAGAAGCGAGAGATAGAGAGAATGAGATGAGGTGATGGTGCAGGAGAGGAAAGGGGAAAAGGGAAGGAAAGGGAAAATCGGAGGAGAGAAAGTTTTTAGTGAAAACCAGTTCAAGTAGTGGCCATTCTTGTGGGTGCTGGTGCAGTCCACGTTGAAGGCCAAAAGAAGAGGTTAGAGAAGAATGGGGAAGCCCAGGGGAGAGAGGGGTCATCAATGTGGCAATTGAAGTCCCAAGGAGAAGAACAGGGGAGTCTAGAGGAGAGAAAGAAGGAGAGCCAGGATTCAAAGTTAGAGAGAAAGAGGCGGGGGAGGGGGGATGAGTAGAGGTAGGTGGGCAATAGATGACCGCCAGTGGACAGGAGAGGATTTAGGAGATGGGAGGGAATGGGGTCAAGAGGGCAAGTGGTAGAGTGAGAAGAGGCGATCAACAGCGACACATCCTCCTCTGAGACAGTGGAAAAAGAGTCAAGGAAGGCAGGAGGAGAGTTAGGAAGAGGTGTAGGATGGGAGGAAGAAACAGAGGGGATGTTCTGCCGTATGGATTCCACCTTTTCCTTAAAATAGTCAGCAAAGTCCTGAGCGGAGATGGAGGAAGGAGAGGCCGCTGAGGGTGGTTTGAGTAGAGTATCAAAGACAGAGAACAGTCGGCGTGGGTTAGACTTGTGCATGTTGATTAGTGCAGAAAAGTAGGCTTGTTTAGCTTGCGAGAGGGCAGAGTTGAAACAGGATAGCATAAATTTGTAGTGAAGGAAGTCTGCGAGTGTGTGAGACTTCCTCCAGAGGTGTTCAGAGGAACGAGTGGAGGAACGCAGCATGCGCGTGTGGGAATTTAACCAGGGTCTAGGGTTAAAAGGGCGAGTGCGGCAGAGAGAAGGCGGGGCATGTAGATCAAGAGAGGAGGACAAGGCAGAGTTGTAGTTCCTGACCAGGTTGTCAGGGTCTATAGCAGAGCTTAGAGAGGAGAGGGAGGAGTGTAACGTGGACTCAAAGTGAGGTAAGTGAATAGAGCGCAGGTTTCTGGAAAACCGGGGGGTAGACGGAGGTGGAGAGGGGAGAAGCGAGATAGAGAGAATGAGATGAGGTGATGGTCAGAGAGAGGAAAAGGGGAAATGGAGAAATCGGAGAGAGAGAAGTTTTTAGTGAAAACCAGTTCTAAGTAGTGGCCATTCTTGTGGGTGCTGGCTGCAGTCCACTGTTGAAGGCCAAAAGAAGAGGTTAGAGAAAGAATGCGGGAAGCCCAGGGGAGAGAGGGGTCATCACATGTGGCAATTGAAGTCCCAAGGAGAAGAACAGGGGAGTCTGAGGAGAGAAAGAAGGAGAGCCGGATTCAAAGTTAGAGAGAAAAGCAGAGGGGGGATGAGTAGAGGTAGGTGGCAATAGATGACCGCCACGTGGACAGGGAGAGGATTTAGGAGATGGGAGGAATGGGGTCAAGAGGGCAAGTGGGTTAGAGTGAGAAGAGGCGATCAACGACGACACCTCCTCTGAGACAGTGGAAAAGAGAGTCAAGGAAGGCAGGAGGAGAGTTAGGAAGAGGGTGTGTAGGAGGGAGGAAGAAACAGAGGGGATGTTCTGCCGTATGGATTCCACCTTTTCCTTAAAATAGTCAGCAAAGTCCTGACGGAGATGGAGGAAGGAGAGGCTGCTGAGGGTGGTGAGTAGAGTATCAAAAGACAGGAACAGTCGGCGTGGGTTAGACTTGTGCATGTTGATTAGTGCAGAAAAGTAGGCTTGTTTAGCTTGCGAGAGGCAGAGTTGTGAAACAGGATAGCATAAATTTGTAGTGAAGGAAGTCTGCGAGTGTGTGAGAATTACTCCAGAGGTGTTCAGAGGAAAAGAGTGGAGGAACGCAGCATGGCGTGTGGGAATTTAACCAGGGTCTAGGGTTTAAAGGGCGGAGCGGGCGGCAGAGAGAAGGGGGTCATGTAGATCAAGAGAGGAGGACAAGGCAGAGTTGTGTTCCTGACCAGGTTTGCAGGGTCTATAGCAGAGCTTAGAGAGGAGAGGGAGGAGTGTAAGTGGACCAAAGTGAGGTAAGTGAATAGAGCGCAGGTTTCTGAAAACCGGGGGGTAGACGGAGGTGGAGAGGGAGAAGCGAGATGAAGAGAGAATGAGATGAGGTGATGGTCAGAGAGAGGAAAAGGGGAAATGGAGAAATCAGTAGAGAGAGAAGGTTTTATGAAAACCAGTTCTAAGTAGTGGCCATTCTTGTGGGTGCTGGCTGCAGTCCACTGTTGAAGGCCAAAAGAGAGGGTTAGAGAAGAATGAGGGAAAGCCCAGGGAGAGAGGGGTCATCAATGTGGCAATTGAAGTCCCAAGGAGAAGAACAGGGGAGTTGAGGAGAGAAAAGAAGGAGAGCCGGATTCAAGTTAGAGAGAAAGGCAGAGGGGGGATGAGAGTAGAGGTAGGTGGGCAATAGATGACCGCCACGTGGACAGGAGAGGAGAGAGATCTGGACTGTGTGAACCTCAAAGGAGGGAAAGCAAGAGAGGGAGGAATAGGAAGAGTTCGGTAACGGCCGAGAGAGGAGAGCAGGAGCCCACGCTCCACCCCTGCCATCAGGGCGCGGAGTGTTTTAAGTGCGATAAATGCCTTATAGAGCAATACTGCCGCAGCGCGGTTCACAAGCAGTGATAATAGTGCAGTATCACTCTATAAGGCTTTTTATCACCAATAAACAGTCAGTGATAAAAAAAAGTCGTTATTATCTGCCAAAACAAAAATGGCAAATCCGCAGTTTTTTGCCAATAAGCGCTATTCATGCAGCAGTGATAACTGAATCGTACTGTAAAAGCTCACCATTCTGTTCACCAGCTAAAGTGGCGCAAAAGAGATGGAGACATGCATAAAAGCATTATTTTTTTTTCTCGCACACTATAATTACAATAGGCTTGCAGGGTTTGGGTGGTCCCCCGGTGTCATGGGGGCCCTTGGGTTGGTTCTCGTGGGCGTATGGGGGCTTGGGTGTCCCCGCAGGTGTTGTGGGCCCTGGTCGTCCCCGCAGGTGCCTGGGGGCCCTCGGGTGTCCTCATGGGTGTGTTAGGGGATTGAAGTTGTCTCCGTGGATGTCTAAGGCCCTCAGAAGTCCCGGGGTGTCTGGAGGCCCTCGGATGGTTCCACAGGTGTCTGGGGGTCCCGGTTGGTTCCCGCAAGATTGGGGGCCTCGGGTGGTCTCGCGGGTATCGGGGTCTTCAGGGCCTGCGGTATAAATCTTGTGCCTTAAAAAAAAAATCTATACATACATTCAAAATACATCACCCCCCCACCAATACATACAGTTCAGTAAGGGCAAAAAACCATTACTCGATAGGATAAACATTAGCCAGCCAGCCTAAAGTAAATAAACCTTTCTACTTACTCCTGCCATCATGAAGGGCGTCCTCATTAGCATACTGATGGCCATGTCCTTCGTTGCCAGAATAATACAATGGCCCCTAACCCCTTATCACCTAGCAGTTAATAACTGCTCTAGTAATTAAGTGTTAACCTCCCTCCCCCGCTATCCACCCAGGAGGCCTAACCAAACACCCCGGGCCCCAAAAGAGGTGACGTCACTTTAAGGATGATGAAATCCTTTAAACTAATGGAACTATCACATGGTATCAACCAATGGGATTGTTCAATCCCATTGTCTGTAATACCATGTGATTATAGCCATGTGGTTTTAAGGATGTGACGTACACCTCCCTTGGAGATGTCAATCCTTACCAAAATAAAGAGGCGGGCACATCATTAAGCATCCAATCAGAGTAGAGCTGTACCATCTGACCATAAAATGTGAATCACAGGCCCCTAATAAGGCCTTGACGTTCATTTTACCTCAGGAAGCCGACGAGATAATCGTATTTTGGATTTACCAGGGGCTTGGATTGAAAGATGAAGATAGAAGATTACAGAAAAGAAATAAATGATGACAGAAGAAAGAAAGAAGACGATACAAGATAAAAGAAAAAATAATTTTTGACTGCTCCGGATCTTCGAGGGGGATGGCGTTGAATTGATTTTGATGACGTCGCAGTTCCAGAGATTGCAGAATCGGCAGGATTCGGAGGGCCAACGATTCTAAAGGTAACAAAATATTGAATGCTGTAATTTTATTTTTACAGGTTTTTGTTATTGATTTCTGTATTTTCATGTTTTTAATGCCCATTGAGTGTGCTAATGATTCATCTGTGCCCGTTTAGGGTACAGATCATACAGTAACAGCCAATTCATTTTTGGCAAATGCTTTTCTTTTCTATTGATTGTTGTTTTTAAGTTTCTGTTATTTTTTAGGTTAAATTGTTATGTATTTGATGGCTTGTTTTTATTATTATCCGATTGTTAGCGTTTTAATTAATTATATTTTGTTGGCGCAACTGGTTTAATTGATGTATGGCTTAGTGTGAAGGGGGAGGCCACACCCCATACCGTGGGGGCTGTATTCTCGGGACGTAGGGGGTCCTGAGGCTGAAACCAATGCAATTCAGCTCAAGAGACCCATGCTCATGTACACAATTATTAAATCTTATTTTTACTGTAATATTCACCTGTAAGAGCTGCATGGAGATCAGGTCTCCATGCAGCTCTTACGGCTGTCTTTTTCATCAGCTAGCGCGCTACAGAATTTATAGCCACAATGACAGATACAAAAAACAGGTTGCACGATAGTACATTGTTTATCGGCTTAAAAAAAATGACCTTCACTTCTTAGTGATCCCGCTTTTGGCTTCATGTTTTAAAACGTGATAAAAAAAATCAGATTCGGACACAACAGCGCTGATTTTATCACTGCTTTGTGAATCGGCCCATAACTGCTAGCTTGTCGACAAAGACTTTCTGATTACGTATTTACAGAATATTCTGTTCTGCGACTTTTGGGTATGAGCAGGTTGCCTTCAGGGGGCTAGGTTAACTGGAATGTGAGGTCCCTATGCCCCTTCACCTCCTCTAATTGTATTTGCATTGAGCATACATAATATATTATGGACTCAGCAGCGGACCACCAGCAACACACCGCTGGGACGTGGCGGGAGAGAACTCACGAAATCGCGCACCATACACTGTTGTGTTAATGCTTTTAAACATCGTACACATTGTGAGTGCGATTATTATACCTTTTTTACATATACAAGTTTTTATTTTGATTGCACAATGGTCCCTCTCTTTTTATTGAGGGCGGTACCAACTACCTGACTCCAACATTAAGAACAAAAAAACAATGCCAATGGTATTGGATACGCCCTATAACCCTACCCGCACTGTGAGTAGCACCACATAAGGACAACGTTTTCTTGTAATCACATGTTCAATACATCTACGATATATACAGATACAGATACGCAGATTTTCTGTGGTTCTTCTTCGGGGTTGACATTTTCTCATACGCTCCCCCTGGTTTGAAGAATTATGCTGAACCCTATTCGACGCTGTGCTTGGGTCCAATGAATACATCAGCATTTCAGCGGACGTTTGTGTAGAATAGAAATAATGTACAATGGATGCATTGTACAATAAAGTATTTCGATACCATTATGGGTTGTAACCACGCTACTTCCATAAAATGCAAAACTTGGGAAGCCCACTCTGGCTCATCGCCTTACAGCGGATTCGTGTTGTTAAACGGATCAATTATAACGGGTTTGAAAAAAAAAAAAAATATCCCGTCTCTGGTGCTTAGTTTAGATGCAGACCAAAAGTGGTTCGACAGAATTTGTGGCCCTACTTGAGGGAGAACGGGGAGGCGTCGGCTTGGGGGGTAGAACTGAATGATTAGAGGCATTATCGCTCTGTATCGGGGGCCAACGGCGAAGGTCAGCACACAGGGCAAAAAACGAGTCTGTTAGCACCAACACCGGCAAACCAATTTCAAAAGTTGGGCCCCAATGGTAGACACGAGCACGACTCCTATCCAGGGGATCATGCCTCAACTACTGCTCTAATCGCTCTAGAACGCAGTCTCCTTGGATGGGTGTGATGCGACGGGAGACATAGATTATAGTCAGCAAAAGTGGACAAATAAAGTCGACAGTAAAGATGACATGAGAGGGGTCTAGGATACATAACGCGCGGAAACGTACGCAACATTACGATTCAGCAAGCCGATGAGACCTGACGGACGGAGTCTTCACAGCCCAAATGCATACCGGAGCACTTTTGGACAGTGGTTTCCAAGGAAGAGCCAAGCGGAGCGAAAGCCTTTCATGCGGCAGCCTCAACCCATCGCCACCCCCCCCCCTACCTCTCTCCCTTTTGTAGTTCTGGTTGTAAGTTAGTTGGTCTGGTGAGTAACCCCGGTAGCTTTTGTGCGATCAATTACAAAATGACTTGTATGTGTACTGTTATAACGACATAGTTGGACGAGTATGTGATGATTGTACCATCACTCAATAACAAACATTTTTGGTTGAAAAAAAGAAAATAAGTAAATTGTATGCATTGTAAATAAAGTATTAGATACCAATAATCGTGTTGTTAAAGTATCAAAAATATGAAAATTGGGGAGCCACTCTGACATCGCATAAACGGATTCGTGTTGGAACGGGGTTGACGCTGTATTGCATCTTTGGGACCAGCGAAAAGACCGTCCCTCCAGAGGGTGTCAGAGCAGGGGGTTACAACCAAATATTCTCATTTATTTTTTGTACACGTAATGATCCACTTAGTCACCTTACAATTATAATGTCCGGATTTGTCACTTGATTCACATACCTTATCACATGGTGTGTGGGGAGCACCATTTGTTACCTCATGTGTTGCATACTGCGTTCAAAGAAACACAACAAAAAAGAGAAGCTCATAAAAGATGACTGCATATTTCACAGCATCTGGTGAAAATCTGAAACTTTGCATTATTAAATTAACCAAATACTGTATGGCGTCAAAAAAAATGTAGGTTTTCTGCAGCCAATTGTGTTTTATATTGAACTCTCTCCAGTATTTGCGGTTGGATGGCGGAAGCCGAAGAGGGCGTAGGTGTTCCCTCTCCCACTTTAGTTGCCAGTGACAGTATGTTGCTGTGTGCACTTTTCTTTCTCCATGAGGGCTGGCTCAAGAGGTTGCCCGATGTGGTCCATCTCCTGGGCTCTGCATTTCATTGTGTCACTATACCCACTGGCACAACAGCAGGTACCGGCCAATCTTTGGCCTAGAGTGGCCCTGCGTGTCAGTTATGCGCCATGTTGGTGGAGGCAGGCGGGCGGGCTTTGGATTGCTCCATAGATGTGCGTAAGGGATTGTAGTGGAGGTCAATTGGGGAGTTCATGAGCTTTGGCTAATTTCATTTCTCAACTACAGCAGTCCTTCAGGTATCCAACGTAATCCGTTCTGGAAGCAAGGTTGGATAGGAAAACGTAGGTAACGTGAGGTCCAACGTTAATCAGTGTCGTGTGAACGTGTGCGTTGGTAACGCATTCAGGCGCTCGAAAAAAACGACCACAGGGTTGCATTGGCTTAAAGGTTGGGAGTTGCAATTCATGTAAGGAAGTTGGCTAGCGAGAGGACTACTGTAATGTAAGAGAGAAAAACAGATTTCGCTGACACGCAACAAAATCAGTATAAAGTATGTAATGGCTAGAACGACACTGGACAGAAATAACATTGTTTGCTATTGCACCCTTCTTTCTATACATAGTTGCGGGGTAGCAAAGCCTTGTGTTTTTTTTGAGAATTAGCACTAGTCTGTTTATACTCATGTTATTTCTAGGACCTTGTATGCATCAGCAAGGTCCCGAGTTTGCCATTCTCCATTATCGCGCTGACCATCCCTCTTAAGGCTTTATGCGCCGCCCTTCCTTTTGATGCTAAACCAATAACGGAGACCACACAATGTTGCAAGAAAAGGCACAGCTTTATTTGAACATCCGCTGTTAAAGATACCAAAGCCTGACCCAGACCCGCCCAGCATGCTCCATGCCCAAAAATGTGGGGAGATCCTGCACGCAACCTCCCCACCGCCCGTAGCATGTGAATGGGGGGAGATCTTGCCCACGCGGCCAGCAATTGGCCGAGCTCCTCCCCGCCCAAAGCACTGTAAAATGGGAGGGGCAGATCTATCAGCCGTCGATGTGGGCTTGCATTCCCTGCACCCCTTCCCCGTCCTAGGGTGCAGCTTAGGCCCAGCCCTAAAGCTGGCGCCCAGCCTTTAACAGCGTTGATTGTTGCATAGGCCGGGACCGGCCCCTAAAAGCGCGTGCCACCAGCTGCGGATGTTCTAGGGGCTCAGCTGACAGGCTGAGTCCTCACCTCGCCTTCAACCTGTAAAGTCCTCACTGTTCTCCTGTTCCTTGAGCATTGGCTGGTGCGCAGCCAGCTCTGCCTGTGACCGAGGAGAACAAACTGCTCGTGTTCATACAAAAACTAATCGTTAATATAACAAACCACAACCAGCTCAATACAAATAGCACAAACATTGGGGATGGGTGGGTGGGAATCCGTTAGCTTTGTCTCTCTCTCCTGAGGACCCACCCTTTCCCCCTCTCCACTGCATGGGAGGGGACAAGCAGCTTCCCCCACTCACGAGGGGGAAGGAGGGGGTTAGACGACCACCGCTCACGTCAATCCAGACGTGGAAAGCCCTTAGGAGCCTACGTACCCATGACTGGGCTCTGCCTCTTAAATCTCACTATGTTAAACACAGAATTGTACTGCGTTGACCCAGAGACGTTTGTACAGGGAGAGTTCCGGCTCGGGGCTCAAATCTAAAATAACTCCTGTCATTCTACTAAACATGTGTATATTTTAGGTCAGCATTTGCTAATTGCACATTCTAGATTCTTACCTTGAAATAAAAGCAGCAGACACTGGTTAACCTATTTCATTATGGATGGTGTTATAGCGGTTGGATAAACTGTTTGGGCTGGAAGCAGAGCGGAAAGATGTCAACTTCGGGTAGAGTGAACGGAATTCAGAGAGAGGGGTATCTTTTGTGCTTGTGGTCTTAGGCAGGGGGTCGTGGAACGCGGCTCGACGAGCCACTGGCGTATATTGGGAAAGTCCGTGCGGCTCATACCCTCAGTATTTGAAATTGAGGGGCAGGCGCGTGCGGGAGCCAAATGCGGAGATTCCCCTTTGAGGTACTGGCGCGAGCGATGCGCAGGTCCCCAAACGTGGGACGGAGGGGGAAGTACAAGCTCTTCATGCGGCGCCCCTCATTCCCCCGCTCCCAACGTGGGACGGAGGGGGAAATACCCAGGTAATCGCGGCAGCCACTTCCCCCCCGCGGCCAGCTTCCCGCGCTCCCCAGAGCAGACGGGGAAAGAGTCCGGCGGCAAAAAAACTGCCACCCACCCGGTTAAGGTAGTAACTGTCACCCACCCAGTCACTGTCCACCCCACCCAGTCACTGTCACTCACCCCACACAGTTCACTCTTCACCCTGTCACCAGCACTGTCACCCACCCCACCAGTCACTGTCACCCACCCAGTCACTGTCACCCAGTCTGTCTCCCACCCACCTGTCACTGTCTCCCACCCAGTCACTATAAATCACCTGTCACCCACCCACCCAGTCACTGTAGTCACTGTCCCAACCACCCCCGTCACTGTCTACCCCCAGTCCCACTGTCTCCAACCACCCAGTCACTGTCTCCACCCAGTCATGTCTCACACCCCAAGTCACTAGCTCCACCCACCCGGTCACTTTCACTCAGCACTGTAACAACCAGTCACTGTCTCCCCAACCAGTCACTGATCTCCACCACACCCGGTCACGGTCTCCCACCCCACCGGTCACTGTCTCCAACCACCCAGGCACTGTCTCCCACCCAGCCCTGTCTACACCCACCCAGTCAATGTCCCCCAACACCCAGTCAACTTGTCACTCAGTCACTGTCACCACCCTGTCACGTCACAACCAGTCACTATCAGTCATGTTACCCCAACCCACCCAGTCCACTGTCTGCCACCCAGTCACCGTCTACCACCCAGTCACTGTTCCATACCCATCACGTAACCCACCCACCCAGACACGTCTCCACCCAACCAGTCACGGTCAACCTCCCACACAGTCATGTCTCCCACCCATCACCGTCATATCACCCACCCAGTCACGTCTCCACCAAGTCAATGTTCGCCCACCCACCAGTCAATGGCTCCCACCCACCCAGTAATGTAACCCTCTCACCCAGTGAGTCACTGTCACGCTCCCACCCGTCACGGTCACCCAACCACCCATTCACGGTCTCCACACACCACCAGAACACTGTTCCCCTCCCTCCCCACCAGTCAATGTCACCCTCCAGAACCCAGTCACTGTCCACCAACCAACCACTCACTGTCACCACCCAGTTACTGTAACTCCGTACACTGTCTCCCACCCAGTCACTGTAAACACCCACCCACCACTATATCCACCCAGTCACTGTCTGCCCAACCCACCCAATCACCCACTGTCATTCAATGTCATTCACGCCACCACCACCACTGTCATTCACCCCACCCAACTGTCATCTACTTCACCCACCAGTCACTGTTCTCCCACGTAGTCACTGTCTACCACCCCAAGTCACTGTCTCCCACCAGTCAATGTTCTACCACCCCAGTCACTGTATCCCACAGTCACGTCTCCCACACAGTCACGGTATCCCACACAAGTCACTGTCTCCCTCACACACCAGTCAATGTCTTTCATTCCCCCCCCCCACCCTCCCAACCCAGTCACTGTCACCCTCCACACAGTCCTGCCTCTCCACACCGTCACTGGTTCCCACAGTCCACTGTCTCCCCACCAGTCACTGTAAAACCTTCCCCCCAGTCCCTGTACCCACCCACCCAGTCACTGTCTCCACCCATCCAAGTTACTGTCACCTCCCACCTGTCATCCTGTATCACACCCAGTCACTGTCCCCCACCCAGTCACGTCCCTCCCACCCAGTCAACTGTCTCCCACCCCACCAGTAAGTCTCACACCCAGTCACTTGTCCCACATCAGTCACTGTATCCCACCCAGTCACTGTCTCACACCCAGTCACTGTCTACCACCCACCAGTCACTGTCCCCACCAAAACACCCCACCCGTCACTGTCACTCAGGTCACGTCACCCACCCAGTCACTGTCACCCCACCCAAGTCATATTCCCGTCACTGCCCCACCCCCACAAAGTCACGTCTCCACCAGTAACTGTCTCCACCAGACACCTGTCACCCTGCCCACCAGTTCACTGTCACCCCACACCCACCCAGTCACTGTCTACCACCCACCCAGTCACTGTCACCTCCCACCCAGTCAATGTCTCCCACCCGTCAATGTCTCCCACCACCCAGTCAATGTCCACCCTCACAACCAGTCACTGTCACCCTCCACCCAGTCAATCAGTCACCCAGCACTGTTCCCAACCAGTCAATGTTACACCAGTCCGTCACCCACCCAAGTCACTATCACTCCAACCACCCAGTCACTTCACCCACAGTTACTGTCATCAGTCACTGTCTCCCACCACAGTCACTGTCATCCACCCCCACCACACTTTTCCCACACAGGTCACTGTCTTCCACACCCACCACCACCAACTGTCATTCTACTGTCACCCACCCAGTCACTGTCATTCCCACTTGTTAGTCACTGTCTCCCAACCAGTCACTGTCTCCCACCAGTCACTGTCTCCCAAACAAGGTCACTATCTCCACACCCCAGTCACTGTCTACAACCCAGTCAATGTCTCCAACACAGCACTGTCTCCCCCCACCCAGTCACTGTCTCCCACCCCGTCAATGTCTCCACCCAGTCACCTGTCCCCCTCCCACCCAGTACACTGTCTATCCCACCCAGTCACTGTCTTCTCCCACCAGTCCCACTGTCTCACACCAAGTCCTGTCATTCACCCACCCACTGTCCATTAAACTGTCAATTCACCAAAGTCATTCTAATGTCATTCACCCACCCAGTCATCCCGACCCATTCAGCCACACACGCAGGCAGTACATGTCTATTGTTGAAAATATTAAAATAAATAGGTGCATTGTATGTTTTTTCTGTATTACAATAAGAAAACAGTTAAGTAAAAGTTGCGCGCTTAAATTATATTTTTTCGTGGTAGGGCGCTATGGGTTCGGGGGTGGGGCGTATGCTATGGGCTCGGGAGGGGGGGCTGCTCCTTGCATTTGTACTAGGGCCCCATGGTTTCTGTTGGGCCTGGGGGGGGGGGGGCAGCATCGATGTGGCAGAGGCGGTAATAATGATGGGGGACAAGCCGGAGTGTGGACTGATGACGTTAATCAACGTATTGGTCAAAAAATATATTTATGGCTATTTGGGAAAACTTCTAATCGCCGGCTAATCATATTTGGCTCTTTGACTAATGTGTTGATGACCCTGGTTTAGGGGAACTCACAGACTACAAAAGTCTGTTCTCTGTACGGACCCTCATGTCTAAGCCATGGTTAAAGACTTTGTCGCCATCAGGACTGACATATATGAAATAGGATTCAGGAATTCGTATTGGGGAACAAAGCAAACAAAAAGGAAACACCCGATTGTCACCTCTAGGTCCTCAATAGCTCACAGTTTAGCTCACTCAGGACTTTTGCCATTTGGAGGGAGACGAGTTTGTTTTTATGATTTGGTTCTCAGATGGAAGGAAAGGCACAAGAATACAAACATATCACTGTTGGGACTTTTAGCAAGATTACAATAGGGTAATCCTGTTAAACTCTTACAGCTTTAAATTAATAACTAAAAGTGTCTATGGTTGCGCCCACTTAGTGAAGTGTCATAATGTGTTATGCCCCTATTATATGAATTATTGTGTCATGTCACCCTAGAACCCACCCCTTCAATAACATCTCTGCTCTCGGTTCAAAAGCTTTATACACAGGGAGGAATAGTCCCCAGAATGACCACCCTTCTCCTCCTTTCACTGAATTCGTCCATGAGGATGTCTAGAACGATGTAAAAGACATGATATGATAGAGACGGCCTATGCGTTCTTCCCTTCTCATTTCTTTTTCCTGCTAAAGGGTCCGGTCGTTGCACCATGCCGGGGACTGAGGAACTGACCCCTGAACAGGGACAGCAGCATTGTGATGTCGTGGGAATTGCCCGTAGTAATCAGCAACACAACCAAAACCTCATCGGGTTTTTACTTCTTCTTTAGATTTGCGAAAACCCACTTGCAATTGCATTATGGTATCTGTAAGTCATATGAACGCGGGACAACCATAGGCAGCGTCTCATCATTCAAAAGCCCAAGATAGCGCTACGATGTTGACAAAGTACCCTTAAAACTGAGGATGCTTGCTGGCATTTGAGGGATTAGCTCCATGTAGACAAATGACTCCGAATGTTCATATTTATTTGAAAGTCCCCCCGAACATTTTAGAATAATGCATGGAAGAGTTAAAAACTCCATAAAAAGCAGCAAACTACCCAACCTTAAAATAACAATGTTTATCAAATGGTGCAGGATCAAATTAATAAGAAACTTTAAAAGAAAATGTTGACAGTGTTGTTAAATACCCCCCTCCCCTACGATAGGGTAAAGGAGTTAGATCCTAAAAATCTGACCCCTAGGTAAGGCTGTTTTACCAATGGCCAGGCAGATGGTTTACGCGCCACCCTGTTCTGCCCAGAGACAGAGAGAGGTGATAAATAGGGAGACAGAAGGCGTCCACAGTAGATCCTGTTAGGAGGAGCACCAGGGAAGGATATGTTGAAGTGTAATAGTAAGTTGGGATACAGATTCAACAAAGGCGGGCATCAGTGTTCCCTTAGGGGTGCAATACTTAGCCCTTGTGACTAATGAAGTCAAAGATCATAAGCTGTTATGATACAGAACATTAAGCACAATACCTGAAAGAATAAATACAGTGCAAGTATAAAGAATCACCCATGCTACCCCCAGGACCAGAGTATGTATTTGGTGGAACAGGGTACGGATACAGAGTAATAGCATCTAGCCTACCACGTGATGATGGAAGGGGATACCTGAGGGACCGGGAAGATCGGTTGATTGAGATATCCAAGGGACATGTTTAAACACTGGCATGAATTAACAGCAAAGAGCGTCCCAACATAAAAAGCATTGGCTTCTCAGGATTGCACTGATGCAGCTGAGGAAGCATTGTACTGTTTATAGTGTGATGAAGACTGTTTAGTTAACCTTAACTGTACAAGTGCAGCGGCTCCATCTTTCCAGGGCAGGGATTCCTAAACTTTGTTCTGATTACAGACCACACTTTAGTAAGTCAATACTTTATGTGAGAACCACCCTACATACTTTTGATTAACAATCTATATATTAATAAATGTATAAAATATTTTATCAACCAGATGGCGCACAGACTCCCCCTGCTGTCCTGAAAACAGGCCCTCCCATCGTCACAAACCAGCATTCAGGCTTGATTGCCGTGACGTGAGGTTGACAAGATTTCTGTTTCAATAAAGTACTTTGTGCTTGTGTTTTTGCTTTGATTTTATTTTTTAACAGACCCATAGTATGCTACAGGTATTGCTAAGAGGCTTTTCCTGTTTGTTATGCGCATGTGAGGTGTTTATACGGTCGTCTCTCTCATAGAGAGCAGGTTCGTTCCATGCACGTTAGCAAATACTGTGACCACATTGGCATACCAGTGTCAGGTATTGAACGGCGGCTTGTCAGTATTTTCGGACCCCACTGTTCCAGTATGATGAGCATTATACGGGGTATACACTGCTGCACCTGTGTTATACCAGTCCATCTTCCATGGACATATGGACCTGACCAGCTTGGGGGGGGGCGGGGGCTGTGAGATTTCCTCCGAGCAGGGAGCGGCAGGGCGGTTATTCGGCCGACTCAGGCCGATTCCGCCCATACCTTGATTGGCTGCCTGCTGGGTTAATGTAGCCAATCAGGTGGTGGCTTGCCGGAGCCTGGGGCCCCCCCCTCCCCCTTCATGGCCACAGTAGAGGCACCCGGAAACAACATTTGGAGAAGAGAGGGTGTGTGTGTCTCGCGAGCGTCGTGACACCTTTCACCATTCTTGTGTCCAGTATTTTTGGAGATGAACACCTGGCACCCTAGTACCATATAGTGTGTATTACGTGCCAGTAATATCTAAGGTGTGGTGTACAAATGGCATTAGCAGAGACTAAAAAAAATATCCAGTGTTAGCAAGTATTATGTTGTGTTTTAAGCGTTAATACATAATTGTGTTTAGCAGTGTGTATATTAATTCTTACGTTGGGTTGCGTAGGTATGTGTATGTATATTAGCATAGAACTATTATACCGTCTTATACATTATGATGTACGAAGCAGACAGAAGTATGCTGCTTCTTGTGTGATCTCAGTACGTTTACTAGACTATTACAAATATACCATAGAGTGTACCACCAATTATACCTAAATTACGTACCACCAATATACCAATATACTGACCACCAATAGACCCAATTTATACTTGTACAACAATATACCCCAATATTTCTGTACACCAAGATACCAAGAGACCTTGTAACCACCAATTAGACACAATTATAATGTCACCCACCAATATACTGTACCACCAATCCTATACCAATATACTGTAACCACCAACCCTATACACAACCCATACTGTACCACCAATAACAACAATATATACTGTACCACCAATGACCAAATATAATCCGTACCAACCAAATATTACACCAATAATCCCATATTGACTGTACAACACCAATATACAAATATACGGTCCACCACATATAAAACATATAACTGTACAACCAATATACAAAAATTACTCTACCACCATATACACAACTATACTGTACACCAATATACCAATACTACTGTACACCAAATAAAAAATACTTACCACAGATAACCAATTACTGTACACCAATTCGTCATACAATATAATGTACCAACCAATATACCAATATACTGTACCACAATATACCACATATCCCCTGTACCCCAAATACCAAATCTACTGTACCACACAACTATACCCATATACCCCTGTACCCACCCCAATCTATACCAATATACCTGTACCACCAATTACTTACAATATACTGTACCACCAATATACCAATATATGTTACCCAGTCAGTGGGACTATGGTCCAAGAACCAGTTTTCTAAAATTACAGGGGGAGCATAGGGAGAATTCAACCCACTCTGGTGGTCCGGAGCGGACCACCAGCAACACCCGCTGGGACGTGGCGGTGAGAGAAATCAAGACATGCGCACCATAAAATGATTCTTGTGTTTAATGATTTAACATGTACACATTGTGAGTGCGATTCTTACACCGTTTTACATATAAGTTCTTATTTTTGACTATGCGCAATTCCCTCGGTCCCTCTCTCTCCTTCGATCATTTGATCTTTTTCCGCCCCTGGTACCAACTACTGACTTCCAAATCTTAAGAAACACACCGCAATGGTATTGGATACACTATATAACCTACCGCACTGGAGTAGGACACCACATAGGGCCACGTTTCTTGTAATTCACTTTTCAATACATCTACACTTAGATTTTCTGTTGTTTTTTTATGGGGTTTGAATTTCTCCTCCTGTCGCCCTTTTCTTGGACACCTTCGAAGAATCTTGCCATCTTTCTGGGACCAGCGAACACAGTCCCTACCAGAGGTTCAGAGCAGGGTGTTACACCGTATATGTTCATTATAATTGTTTTCTATACAACACGATTACTGATAACTATTAACCTTGAATGATACTAAAAGTCAAGGATTGTCACTGAATTCACCTACACCATAATGTGTGTTGGCAGCGGCCTATTCTCTTCCTCTGGCAACCCCCTTTTGAGCCCATGCCCTATCTCTAGAAGTTGCACCACAATCCTGTATCTAGTGACTGCCTAGTAACAAAGATCTTCCCCACAGACCTTTGGCATCTTTGGTTCCTCTTCTGTTGCACTGACAGCCATTTTAGTGAATACAACGAGCCGAGTCTTACAGATCGATCCACAGGAGACAGATCGATCGGCAATTTCATTAATTACTTATCATTGTGTGGATTCCTGTACATATAACATGATTCTTTATACAGTAATTCTCAGTATTGTGAGGGGTTACCTTAGAATTCCCTGGCAAAGCCGGGGACTTGCCACTAGTATAAAATCAATTGAACCAGTGTGTGGTTGAATTTCAGGATTAGCTATAATACGCAGGCGTGCTGGCTCTTCTCACTCCGATTGAGCCTAAAGCCATTTTAATATCTGACAGTGCCGCCTAGTGGAAATGGTTCTAGGTACTGTTCTTCATCGATAAGGGGACAACAAAAAAACCCATTAAAGCAGTTTTACTTCGTAACGTGCATCCTGAATGTAAATATATAAAAACATTTAACGGACGACCCCCTCCCGCCGGGCTCCCCGGGGGGTCGCTCGATAATGAGTTATATGGACAAGAAAAATTTATACACTTCCATGGTCAAATCTCTGAACAACATACAAGACATCTCATGCTTTTTATGAAGGCTGGTTGAGCTCCACTCACGGTTCCGCTTTATGACACCACCCTCCACCCCCAAATAGATCAGGATAATCCAGCTTCAGCACAGATGCTCAATCAGAGGCTCACTCTGATTGAGCCACCTGTGATGAAGCAGGGATCCTGCAAAACCTAAACCTGTTGGGGATCGGCTGAGGACTGGAGTTGTGCACCCATGCCTTAAGGGGCTAGGTGCAGGGGTTCCAAACTTCCGTACTCAGGCTGACCTCTAAGACCCCTGTTTTCCGAAATCTACCGCGCTGCAGTCCACTGTTGAAGGCCAAAAGAAGAGGTTAGAGAAAGAATGCGGGAAGCCCAGGGGAGAGAGGGGTCATCAATGTGGCAATTGAAGTCCCCAAGGAGAAGAACAGGGGAGTCTGAGGAGAGAAAGAAGGAGAGCCAGGATTCAAAGTTAGAGAGAAAGGCAGAGGGGGGATGAGTAGAGGTAGGTGGGCAATAGATGACCGCCACGTGGACAGGGAGAGGATTTAGGAGATGGGAGGGAATGGGGTCAAGAGGGCAAGGTGGTAGGTTTAGAGTGAGAAGAGGCGATCAACGAGACATCCTCCTCGAGACAGTGGAAAAGGAGTCAAGGAAGGCAGGAGGAGAGTTAGGAAGAGGTGTTGTAGGAGGGAGGAAGAAACAGAGGGGATGTTCTGCCGTATGGATTCCACCTTTTCTTAAATAGTCAGCAAAGTCCTGAGGAGAGAGGAGGAAGGAGAGGCTGCTGAGGGTGGTTTGAGTAGAGTATCAAAGACAGGAACAGTCGGCGTGGGTTAGACTTGTGCATGTTGATTAGTGCAGAAAAGTAGGCTTGTTTAGCTTGCGAGAGGGCAGAGTTGTGAAACAGGATAGCATAAATTTGTAGTGAAGGAAGTCTGCGAGTGTGTGAGAATTCCTCAGAGGTGTTCAGAGGAAGAGTGGAGGAACGCAGCATGGCGGTGTGGGAATTTAACCAGGGTCTAGGGTTAAAGGGGTGAGGGTGCGGCAGAGAGAAGGGGGCATGTAGATCAAGAGAGGGACAAGGCAGAGTTGTAGTTCCTGACCAGGTTTGTCAGGGTCTATAGCAGAGCTTAGAGAGGAGAGGGAGGATGTGTAACGGGGACCAAAGTGAGGTAAGTGAATAGAGCGAGAGTTTCTGGAAAAACCGGGGGGTAGACGGAGTGGAGAGGGAGAAGCGAGAAGAAGAGAGAATGAGATGAGGTGATGGTCAGAGAGAGGAAAAGGGGAAATGGAGAAATCGAGAGAGAGAAGGTTTTTAGTGAAAACCAGTTCTAAGTAGTGGCCATTCTTGTGGGTGCTGGCTGCAGTCCACTGTTGAAGGCCAAAAGAAGAGGTTAGAGAAAGAATGAGGGAAGCCCAGGGGAGAGAGGGGTCATCAATGTGGCAATTGAAGTCCCAAGGAGAAGAACAGGGGAGTCTGAGGAGAGAAAGAAGGAGAGCCAGGATTCAAAGTTAGAGAGAAAGGCAGAGGGGGGATGAGTAGAGGTAGGTGGGCAATAGATGACCGCCACGTGGACAGGGAGAGGAGAGAAGATCTGGACTGTGTGAACCTCAAAGGAGGGAAAAGCAAGAGAGGGAGGAATAGGAAGAGTTCGGTAACGGCAGAGAGAGGAGAGCAGGAGCCCCACGCCTCCACCCCTGCCATCAGGGCGCGGAGTGTTTTTAAGTGCGATAAATGCCTTTATAGAGCAATACTGCCTGCAGCGCGGTTCACAAAGCAGTGATAATAGTGCAGTATCACTCTATAAAGGCTTTTTTATCACCAATAAACAGTCAGTGATAAAAAAAGTCGTTATATCTGCCAAACAAAAAATGGCAAATCCGCAGTTTTTTGCCAATAAGCGCTATTCATGCAGCAGTGATAACTGAATCGTACTGTAAAAGCTCACCATTTCTGTTCACCAGCTAAAGGCTGGCGCAAAAGAGATGGAGACATGCATAAAAGCATTATTTTTTTTTCTGCACACTATTAATACAATAGGCTTGCAGGGGTCTCTGGGTGGTCCCCGCGGTTGTCTGGGGGCCCTTGGGTGGTTCTCGTGGGCGTCTGGGGGCCTTCGGGTGGTCCCCGCAGGTGTCTGTGGGCCCTCGGGTGGTCCCCGCAGGTGCCTGGGGGCCCTCGGGTGGTCCTCATGGGTGTTTAGGGGATTGCAAGTTGTCTCCGTGGATGTCTAAGGGCCCTCAGAAGGTCCCCGCGGGTGTCTGGAGGCCCTCGGATGGTTCCCACAGGTGTCTGGGGGTCCTCGGTTGGTTCCCGCAAGATTCTGGGGGCCCTCGGGTGGTCCTCGCGGGTATCCGGGGGTCTCCGCTGGCCTGCGGTATAAATCTTGTGCCTTAAAAAAAAAATCTATACATACATTCAAATAAATACATCACCCCCCCACCCAATACATACAGTTCAGTAATGGGCAAAATAACTATTATCCAGATATGGATAAACATTAGCCAGCCAGCCTAAAGTAAATAAACCTTTCTACTTACTCCTGCCATCATGAAGGGCGTCCTCATTAGCATACTGCATGGCCATGTCCTTCGTTGCCAGAAATAATACAATGGCCCCTAACCCCTTAATCACCTTAGCAGTTAATAACTGCTCTAGTAATTAAGTTGTTAACCTCCCCTCCCCCGCTATCCACCCAGGAGGCCTAACCACACACCCCGGGCCCAAAAAGAGGTGACGTCACTTTAAGGGATGATGTTAAATCCTTTTAAACTAATGGAACTATCACATGGTATAGCAACCAATGGGATTGTCTTCAATCCCATTGTCTGTAATACCATGTGATTATAGCCATGTGGTTTTAAGGATGTGACGTACCTCCCTTGGAGATGTCAAATCCTTACCAAAATAACAGAGGCGGGCACATCATACAGCATCCAATCAGATTAGAGCTGTACCATCTGACCATAAAATGTGACATCACAGGCCCTATATAAGGCCTTGACGTCTCATTTTACCTCAGGAAGCCGACGAGATAACATCGTATTTTGGATTTACCATGGGGCTATGGATTGACAGATGAAGATAGAAGATTACAGAAAAGAAATAAATGATGACAGATGAAGAAAGAAGACGATACAAGATAAAAGAAAAATAATTTTGTTAACTGCTCCGGATCTTCGAGGTGGATGGCGTTGAATTGATTTTGATGACGTCGCAGTTCCAGAGATTGCAGAATCGCCAGGATTCGGAGGGCCAACGATTCTAAAGGTAACAAAAATATTGAATGCATGTAATTTTATTTTTACAGGTTTTTGTTATTGTATTTCTGTATTTTCATGTTTTTAATTGCCCATTGAGTGCTAATGTATTCATCTGTGCCCGTTTAGGGTACAGATCAATACAGTAACAGCCAATTCATTTTTTGGCAAATGCTTTTCTTTTCTATTGATTGTTGTTTTTAAGTTTTCTGTTTATTTTTTAGCTTAAATTGTTTGTAATTTTGATGGCTTGTTTTTATTTATTATTCCGATTGTTTAGCGTTTTTAATTAATTATTTATTTTGTTGGCAACTGGTTTTAATTGATGTATTGGCTAGTGGTTGAAGTTGGAGGCCATCACCCCATACCGTGGGGCCTGTATCTCGGGACGTAGGGGGTTCCTGAGGCTGAAACCAATGCAATTCAGCTCAAGAGACCCCATGCTCATGTACACAATTATTAAAATCTATATTTTTACTGTAATATCACCTGTAAGAGCTGCATGGAGATGCAGCGTCTCCATGCAGCTCTTACAGGCTGCATCTTTTTCTATCAGCTATCGCGCTACAGAATTTATAGCACAATAGCACTGATACAAAAAACAGGTTGCACGATAGTACATTTTGTTTATCGGCCTTAAAAAAATGACCTTCACTTCTTAGTGAATCCCGCTTTTGGCTTCATGTTTTAAAACGTGATAAAAAAAATCAGATTCGGACACAACAGCGCTGATTTTATCACTGCTTTGTGAATCGCCCCATTAACTGCTAGCTTGTGGTAACAAAGACTTTCTGATTACGTATTTACAGAATATTCTGTTCTGCTGACTTTTGGGTTATGAGCAGGTTGCCTTCAGGGGGCTAGGTTAACTGGAACTGTGAGGTCCCTATGCCCCTTCACCTCCTCTAATTGTATTTGCATTGAGCATACATAATATATTATGGACTCAGCAGCGGACCACCAGCAACACCCGCTGGGACGTGGCGGTGAGAGAACTCACGACATCGCGCACCATACACTGTTGTGTTTAATGCTTTTAAACATCGTACACATTGTGAGTGCGATTCTTATACCTTTTTTACATATAAAGTTTTATTTTTTGATCTGCACAATGGTCCCTCTCTTTTCTATATTGAGGTACCAACTACCTGACTCCAACATATAAGAACACACTGCCATGGTATTGGATACGCCCATATAACCCTACCGCACTGTGAGTAGGCACCACATAAGGGACAAGTTTTCTTGTAATTCACATTTTCAATACATCTACAGATATATACAGATACAGATACAGATATATTTCTGTGTGTTCTTCTTCGGGGTTGAATTTCTCCTACGCTCCCCCTGGATTTTGAAGAATACTGCTGAACCCCCTTATGACGCTGTGCTTGGGGTCCAATGAATCACATCGCATTATCAGCGGATCGTGTTAGAAATAATGTACAATTGTATGCATTGTACAATAAAGTATTTCAGATACCAATAATCGTGTTGTAAAGTATTCATAAATATGAAAATTGGGAGCCACTCTGGCATCGCATTATAAGCGGATTCGTGTTGTAACGGATCACATTATAACGGGTTTGAAAAAAAAAAAAAAATATCCCGTCTCTGGTGCTTAGTTTAGATGCAGAAAAAGTGTTCGACAGAATTGATTGGCCCTACTTGAGGGAGACGCTGGGAGCGTTCGGCTTGGGGGGTAGAATGATAGAGGCAATTCTCGCTCTGTATCGGGGGCCAACGGCGAAGGTCAGACACCAGGGCACAAACGAGTCTGGTTAACAACACCGGCACAAACTTTCTAAAAGTCTGGGCTCCATGGTTAGCCCTGAACGATATCCCAGGGATCAATGCCTCCAACATACTGCTCTAATAGCTCTAGACGCGTTCTCCTTGGATGGGTGTGATGGACGGGGAGACATAGATTATAGTCAGCAAAGATGGACAACTAAATTCGACAGTAAAGTGAATGAGCAGGGTCTAGGCTACATACGCGCGGACGTACGCAAACATTACGATTTCAGCAAGCCTGAGACCTGACGGACCGGAAGTCTTCACAGCCCAAATGATCCGGAGCCTTTCTGGAGCCGTGGTTTCCAGGACGAGCCCAGCGGAGCCGAAGCCTTTCTGCGGCAGCCTCACCCCTCCCACCCCCCCCCCTCCCTACCTCTTCCCTTTTGTAGTCTGGTTGTAAGTCTAGTTGGTCTGTGCGTAACCCCGGTATGTCTTTTGTGAGTCCAATTACAAAATGAGTTGTCATGTGTACTGTTATATACGACAATGGGTTGGCAGAGTATGTGATGATTGTACCATACACTCAATAAAAACATTTTTGGTTGAAAAAAAGAAATAATGTACAATTGTATGCATTGTACAATAAAGTATTTCAGATACCAATAATCGTGTTGTAAAGTATTCATAAATATGAAAATTGGGAGCCACTCTGGCATCGCATTATAAGCGGATTCGTGTTGTAACGGGGTTGAGCTGTAGTTGCATCTTTCTGGGACCAGCGAAGACCGTCCCTACCAGAGGGTCAGAGCAGGGGGTTACAACCACATATTCTCATTATAATTTTTTTTACACGATTACTGATCACTTATTCACCTTACATTATATAATGTCACGGATTTGTCACTTGATTCACTACACCTATCACATTGGTGTGTGGGAGCACCTATTTGTTCACCTCATTGTTTGCATATGGTCAAAGAACCACACAAATAAAGAAGCTCATTAAAAGATTGCTGCATATTTGCACAGATCTGGCTGAACATACTGAACTTTGCATATTAAATTAACCCAAATACTGTATGGCGTCAACAAAAAATGTAGGTTTTCTGCGCCACATTGTGTTTTTATTGAACTCTCTCAGTATTTGCGGTTGGATGGCGGAGCAGAGCGGGCGCTAGGTGCTCCCTCTCCCACTTTAGTTGCCAGTACAGTATGTGCTGTGTGCACTTTTCTTTCTCCCTGATGCTGGCTCAGAGGTGCCCGATGTTGGTCCCATCTCCTGGGCTCTGCAGTTTCATTTGTCACTATCACCCCCACTGCACCCAGCAGGTACCTGCCAACTCTTTGGCCTAGAGTGGCCCTGGTGTCAGTCTGCGCCCTGTCCTGGTGGAGGCAGGCGGCTTTGGATTGCTCCATAGATGTGGGTAAGGGAATTTGTGTGGAGTCATTGGGGAGTTCCTGAGCTTTGGCTAATTCTTTCTCACTACAGGCAGTCCTCAGTTATCCAACGGAATCCGTTCTGGAAGCAGCGTTGGATAGTGAAACTGTTGTAACGTGAGTCCCATGTTAATCAGTGTCGGTGAACGTTGGATAACGCATTCAGGCGTCGAAAAACGACCCACAGGGTTGCATTGTAAAGCGTTGGATATGCAATTCATTGTAAAGTGAAACGTTGGATAGCGAGGACTACCTGTACATGTAAGAGAGAAAAAACAGATTTCGCTGACACGCAAAACTCAGTATTAAAGTATGTAATGGCTACGAAAGACACTGGACAGAAATAACATTGTTGCTATCTGCACCATTCTTTCTATCATAGTTGCGGGTAGCAGCCTTGTGTTTTGAGACATTAGCACAGTCTGTTCTACTCATTGTTATTTCTAGGACCTTTGTATGCATCAGCAAAGTCCGAGTTGCCATTTCTCCATATCGCTGCCTGACCTATCCCTCTTAAAGGCTTTATGCGCCGCCCTTCCTTTGTGATGCTAAACCAAATAACGGAGACCACACAATGTTGGAAGAAAGGGTCACAGCTTTATTTTAACATCCGCTGTTAAAATCCTACCAGCCTGCCCGACCGCCCAGCATGCTCCATGCAAAATGTGGGGGAGATCCTTGCCGCACCCTCCCCCCGCCCGTAGCATGTGAATGGGGGGGAGATCCTTGCCCAGCGGCCAGCAATTGGCCGCGCTCCCTCCCCCGCCCAAAGCACTGTAAAATGGGAGGGGCAGATCCTTATCAGCCGATGTTGGGCTGCATTCCCTCCCCCTCCCGTCCCTAGGGTCAGCTTAGGCCCAGCCCTAAAGCTGGCGCCCAGCCTTTTACCAGCGTTGATTGTGCATAGGCCGGCCCGGCCCTAAAGCCGGTGCCACCAGCCTGCCGAGCTGTTCTAGGGGCTCCAGCTGACAGGCTGAGTCCTCACCTCGCCTCACCTGTAAAGTCCTCACCTGTTCTCCGTCTCCTGAGCTTGGCTGGCGCAGCAGCTCTGCTGTGACGAGGAGACAAACTGCTCCTGTTTCATACAAAAATCATGTTAATATAACAACCCAACAGCTCAATACAATAGCAAAACATTGGGGATGGGTGGGTGGGAATTCCGTTAGCTTTGTCTCTCTCCCCTGAGGACCCACCCTTTCCCCCCTCTCCCTGCATGGGAGGGGACAAGCAGCCTTCCCCACTCCGAGGGGGAAGGGGGGGTTAGCCGACCACCCAGCTCACGTCAATCAGGACGTCGAAAGCCCTTAAGGAGCCTACGACCCCATGCTGGGGCCTCTGCCTCTTCAAATCTCACTATACTTTACACACGAATTGTACTGCGTTTGACCCAGAGACTTTGTCACCGGGAGTTCCGGCTCTGGGGCTCTAAATCCTAAAATAACTCCTGTCATTCTACCTAAACATGTGTATATTTCTATTCAGCATTTGCTAATTGAACATTCTAGTATGTCTTACCTTGAAATAAAATGCAGCAGACACTGTGTTAACCTTTATATTCCATATGATGTGTTATAGCGGTTGGTAAACTGTTTGGGCTGGAAGCAGAGCGGAATGTCACCTTTTGGGTATGAGTGAAGGAATTCAGAGAGAGGTATCTTTTTTGCTTGCTGGCTTAGGGCAGGGGTCGTGAAACCGCGGCTCGCGAGCCACTGGCGGCTCTTTGGGCAAGTCCGTGCGGCTCATACCCTCAGTATTTGAAATTGAGGGGCAGGCGCGATGCGGGAGCAAAATGGCGGCGATTCCCCTGCGGTCCTGGCGCGCGCATGCGCAGGTCCCCAAACGTGGGACGGAGGGGGAAGTACAAGCTCTTCCTGCGGCGGCCCCTCCTCCCCCGCTCCCAACGTGGGACGGAGGGGGAACTACCAGGTAATCCTGCGGCAGCCCCTTCCCCCCCGCGGCCAGCTTCCCGCGCTCCCCCCAGAGCAGAAGGGGAAAGAGTCCGGCGGCAAACTGCACCCACCCGGTTAAGGTAAGTCACTGTCACCCACCCAGTCACTGTCACCCACCCAGTCACTGTCACTCACCCACCCAGTCACTCTCACCCTGTCACCCAGTCACTGTCACCCACCCACCCAGTCACTGTCACCCACCCAGTCACTGTCACCCAGTCTGTCTCCCACCCACCC
>WSYH01000302.1:52033-73836 GCA_036426205.1 Ascaphus truei | reverse complement strand
CCCCCCCCGAGCCCACCTCCCCTCCTGGGCAGCTGCCGCAGGGATATCTGGGGCAGGAGGGGAAAGAGTCCGACTGGAAGCTGCACCCACCTGGTCAAGGTAAGTCACTGTCACCCACCCAGTCACTGTCACCCACGCAGTCACTGACTCACTGTCACCCACCCAGTCACTGTCACCCACTCACTCACTGTCACCCACCCAGTCACTGTCTCACTGTCACCCACCCAGTCACTGTCACCCACTCACTCACTGTCACCCACCCAGTCACTGTCTCACTGTCACCCACCCACCCAGTCACTGTCACCCAGTCAGTGTCTCCCACCCACCCAATCAGTGTCTCCCACCCACCCACTGTCACCCAGTCAGTGTCTCCCACCCATCCAGTGTCACCCAGTCAGTGTCTCCCACCCACCCAGTCACTGTCACCCAGTGTCTCCCACCCACCCAGTCACTGTCACTGTCACCCACCCAGTCACTGTCACACACCCACCCAGTCACTGTCACCCACCCAGTCACTGTCACCCACCCACCCACCCAGTCACTGTCACCCACCCACCCACCCAGTCACTGTCACCCACCCAGTCACTGTCACCCACCCAGTCACTGTCACTCACCCACCCAGTCACTGTCACCCACCCAGTCACTGTCACCCACCCAGTCACTGTCACCCAGTCACTGTCACTCACCCACCCAGTCACCCAGTCACTGTCACCCACCCACCCAGTCACTTGGGTGGGTTGGGAGACAGTGACTGGGTGGGAGACAGTGACTGGGGTGGGTGGGTGGGAGAAAGTGACTGGACAGTGACTGGGTGGGTGGGTGACAGTGAGTTGATAGTGACTGGGTGGGAGACAGTGACAGGGTGGGTGGGAGACAGATGGGGGTGACAGTGACTGGCGTGGGTGACAGGGGACTGGGTGGTGGGGGGGTGACGTGATCTGGGTGACATGGGTGAGAGTGAACTGGGTGGGTGAGTGTGACGTGATGGGTGTGGGTGCGGACGGGTGGGTGACAGTGACTTACCTTAACCGGGTGGGTGCAGTTTGTGCCGCCGGACTCTTTCCCCTTCTGCTCTGGGGGGAGGCGGGAAGCTGGCCGGGGGGGGAAGGGCTGCCGCAGGATTACCTGTATTCCCCCTCCGTCCCACGTTGGGGAGGGGGGAGGAGGGCCGCCGCAGCGAAGAGCGGTACTTCCCCCTCCGTCCCACGTTTGGGGACCTGCGCATGCGCGCGCCAGGACCGCAGGGGAATCCCCGCCATTTTGCTCCCGCATCGCGCCTGCCCCTCAATTTCAAATACTGAGGGTATGAGCCGCACGGACTTGCCCAAAGACCGCCAGTGGCTCGCGAGCCGCGGTTTCACGACCCCTGCCCTAAGCCAGCAAGCAAAAAAGATACCTCTCTCTGAATTCCTTCACTCATACCCAAAAGGTGACATTCCGCTCTGCTTCCAGCCCAAACAGTTTACCAACCGCTATAACACATCATATGGAATATAAGGGTAAACACAGGGTCTGCTGCATTTTATTTCAAGGTAAGACATACTAGAATGTTCAATTAGCAAATGCTGAATAGAATATACACATGTTTAGGTAGAAGGACAGGAGTTATTTTGGATTTAGAGCCCCAGAGCCGGAACTTCCCGGTGACAAAGTCTCTGGGTCAAACGCAGTACAATTCGTGTGTAAAGTATAGTGAGATGAAGAGGCAGAGGCCCAGCATGGGGTCGTAGGCTCCTTAGGGCTTTCGACGTCTGATTGACGTGAGCTGGGTGGTCGGGCTAACCCCCCTTCCCCCTCGGAGTGGGGAAGGCTGCTGTTCCCCTCCCATGCAGGGAGAGGGGGAAAGGGTGGGTCCTCAGGGGAGAGAGGAGACAAAGCTAACGGAATTCCCACCCACCCATCCCCAATGTTTGCTATGTATTGAGCTGTTGGTTGTTATATTAACATGATTTTTGTATGAAACAGGAGCAGTTTGTCTCCCGCGTCTCACAGCAGAGCTGCTGCGCCAGCCAAGCTCAAGGAGACGGAGAACCGAGTGAGGACTTTACAGGTGAGGCGAGGTGAGGACTCAGCCTGTAGCGGAGCCCCTAGAACAGCTCGGCAGGCTGGTGGCACCGGCTTAGGGCCGGGCCGGCCTATGCACAATCAACGCTGGTAAAAGGCTGGGCGCCAGCTTTAGGGCTGGGCCTAAGCTGACCCTAGGGACGGGAGGGGGAGGGAATTGCAGCCCAACATCGGTGCTGATAAGGATCTGCCCCTCCCATTTTACAGTGCTTTGGGCGGGGAGGGAGCGCGGCCAATTGCTGGCCGTGGGCAAGGATCTCCCCCATTCACATGCTACGGGGGGGGGAGGGTTGCGGCAAGGATCTCCCCCACATTTTGGCATGGAGCATGCTGGGCGGTCGGGCAGGCTGTAGGTTTTAACAGCGGATGTTAAAATAAAGCTGTGACCCTTTCTTCCAACATTGTGTGGTCTCCGTTATTTGGGTTTAGCATCACAAAGGAAGGGCGGCGCATAAAGCCTTTAAGAGGGATAGGTCAGGCAGCGATATGAGAGAAATGGCAACTCGGACTTTGCTGATGCATACAAAGGTCTAGAAATAACATGAGTAGAACAGACGTGTGCTAATGTCTCAAAACACAGGCTGCTACCCGCAACTATGATAGAAAGAATGGTGCAGATAGCAACAATGTTTTTTTCTGTCCAGTGTCTTTCGTAGCCATTACATACTTTAATGACTGAGTTTTGCGTGTCAGCGAAATCTGTTTTTTCTCTCTTACATGTACAGGTAGTCCTCGCTATCCAACGTTTCACTTACAATGAATTGCATACCCAACGCTTTACAATGCAACCCTGGTGGTCGTTTTTCGACGCCTGAATGCGTTATCCAACGTTCACCGAACACTGATTAACATGTGGACTCACGTTCAACAGTTTCACTATCAACCGCTGCTTCCAGAACGGATTCCGTTGGATAACTGAGGATGCCTCTGTAGTGAGAAAGAATAGCCAAAGCTCAGGAACTCCCCAATGATCCACACAATTCCTTACCCACATCTATGGAGCAATCCAAAGCCGCCTGCCTCCACCAGGGAAAGGGCGCAGACTGAAACCAGGGCCACTCTAGGCCAAAGAGTTGCGGGTACCTGCTGGGTGCAGTGGGGGTGATAGTGACAAATGAAACTGCAGGCCCAGGAGATGGGACCAAAAATCGGGACCTCTGAGCCAGCATCAGGGAGAAAGAAAAGTGCACACAGAACATACTGTACTGGCAACTAAAGTGGGAGGAGGGAGCACCTAGCGCCCGCTCTGCTCCGCCATCCAACCGCAAATACTGAGAGAGTTCAATTAAAAACACAATGTGGCGCAGAAAACCTACATTTTTGTTGACGCCATACAGTATTTGGGTTAATTTAATATGCAAAGTTCAGATGTTCACCAGATCTGTGCAAATTGCAGCAATCTTTAATGAGCTTCTTATTGTGTGGTTCTTTGACCATATGCAAAATGAGGGAACAAATAGGTGCTCCCACACACCAATGTGATAGTTGAGTGAATCAAGTGACAAATCCGTGACATTATATAATGTAGGTGAATAAGTGATCAGTAATCGTGTAAAAAAAATTATAATGAGAATATGTGGTTGTAACCCCCTGCTCTGACCCTCTGGAGGACGGTCTTCGCTGGTCCCAGAAAGATGCAAATACAGCTCAACCCCGTTACAACACGACCGCTTATAAGCGATGCCAGAGTGGCTCCCCAATTTTCATATTTATGAATACTTTACAACACGATTTGGTATCTGAATACTTTATTGTACAATGCATACAATTGTACATTATTTCTTTTTTTCAACCAAAAATGTTTTTATTGAGTATGGTACAATCATCACATACTCTGCAACACATTGTCGTATATAACAGTACACATGACAACTCATTTTGTAATTGGACTCACAAAAGACATACGGGGTACGCACAGACCAACTAGACTTACAACCAGACTACAAAAGGGAAGAGGTAGGAGGGGGGGGGGTGGGGGGGAGGCTGCCGCAGAAAGGCTTCGGCTCCGCTGGGCTCGTCCTGGAAACCAGGCTCCAGAAAGGCTCCGGATCATTTGGGCTGTGAAGACTTCCGGTCCGTCAGGTCTCAGGCTTGCTGAAATCGTAATTGTTGCGTACGTTCCGCGCTATGTAGACCTAGACCCGCTCATTCACTTTACTGTGAATTTAGTTGTCCATCTTTGCTGACTATAATCTATGGCTCCCGTCCATCACACCCATCCAAGGAGAAGCGTCTAAGCTATTAGAGCAGTATGTTGGAGGCATTGATCCCTGGGATATCGTTCAGGGCTACCATGGAGCCCAGACTTTAGAAAGTTGTTGCCGGTGGGGGTGGTAACCAGACTCGTTTGTGCCCTGGTGTCTGACCTTCGCCGTTGGCCCCCGATACAGAGCGAGAATTGCCTCTATCATTCTACCCACAACCGAACGTCCCAGCGTCTCCCTCAAGTAGGGCCATCAATTCTGTCGAACACTTTTCTGCATCTAAACTAAGCACCAGAGACGGGATATTTTTTTTTTTTTTTCAAACCCGTTATAATGTGATCCGTTACAAAAACGAAATCCGTTATAATGCGATGCCAGAGTGGCTCCAATTTTCATATTTATGAATACTTTACAACACGATATTGGTATCTGAAATACTTTATTGTACAATGCATACAATTGTACATTATTTTCAACACGATCCGTGATAAATGCGATGATTCATTGGACCCCAAGCAACAGCGTTCATAAGGGGTTCAGCAGTATTCTTCAAACACGGGGGAGCGTTAGGAGAAATTCAACCCCGAAGAAGAACACACAGAAATATATCTGTATCCTGTATCTGTATATATCTGTAGATGTATGAAAATGTGAATTACAAGAAAAATTGTCCCTTATGTGGTGCCTACTCACAGTGCGGTAGGGTTGTATGGGCGTATCCAATACCATGGCAGTGTGTTCTTAATGTGGAGTCAGGTAGTGGTACCCTCAATATAGAAAAGAGAGGGACCATTGTGCAGATCAAAAAATAAAACTTTATATGTAAAAAAGGTATAAAATCGCACTCACAATGTGTACGATGTTAAAAGCATTAACACAACAGTGTATGGTGCGCGATGTCGTGGTACTCTCCCGCCCACGTCCCAGCGGTGTGTTGCTGGTGGTCCGCTGCTGAGTAATACTATAATGTATGCTAATGCAAATACAATTAGAGGAGGTGAAGGGGCATAGGGACCTCACATTCCAGTTAACTAGCCCCCTGAAGGCAACCTGCCATAACCAAAAGTCACGCAAACAGAATATTCTGTAATACGTAATCAGAAAGTCTTTGTTACCACAAGCTAGCAGTTAATGGGGCGATTCCCACAAAGCAGTGATAAAAATCAGCGCTGTTGTGTCCGAATCTGATTTTTTATACTTTTAAAACATGAAGCCAAAGCGGGATCACTAAGAAGTGAAGGTCATTTTTTTTAAGCCGATAAAAAAATGTACTATCGTGCAACCTGTTTTTTGTATCAGTGCTATTGTGCTATAAATTCTGTAGCGCGATAGCTTGAAGAAAAAGATCAGCCTGTAAGAGCTGCATGGAGACGCTGCATCTCCATGCAGCTCTTACAGGTGATATTACAGTAAAAATATAGATTTTAATAATTGGTTACATGAGCATGGGTCTCTTGAGCTGAATTGCATTGGTTTCAGCCTCAGAACACCTCGTCCCGAGATACAGCCCCCACGGGTATGGGGTTGGGCCTCACTTCAACCACTAGCCAATACATCAATTAAACCAGTTGCCAACAAAATAATAATAATTAAAAACGCTAAACACATCGGAATAATAAATAAAACAGCCATCAAAATTACAAACAATTTAAGCTAAAAAATAACAGAAAACTTAAAAACAACAACTCAATAGAAAAGAAAAGCATTGCCAAAAATGTAATTGGCTGTTACTGTTGATCTGTACCCTAAACGGGCACGATGAATACATATTAGCACTCAAGGGCAATTAAAAAACATGAAAATACAGAAATCAATAACAAAAACCTGTAAAAATAAAATTACATGATTCAATATTTTTGTTACCTTTAGAATCGTTGGCCCTCCGATCCTGGCGATTCTGCAATCTCTGGAACTGCGACGTCATCAAAATCAATTCAACGCCCATCCCCTCGAAGATCCGCGAGCAGTTAACAAAATTATTTTTCTTTTATCGTATCGTCTTCTTTCTTCTTCTGTCATCATTTATTTCTTTTCTGTAATCTTCTATCTTCATCGTCAATCCATAGCCCCGTGTAAACCAAAATACGATGTATCTGTCGGCTCTTCTGAGGTAAAATGAGACGTCAGGCTTATATAGGGGCCTGTGATGTCACATTTTATGTCAGATGACAGCTCTATCTGATTGGGATGTATGATGTGCCCCGCCTCTGTTATTTGGTAAGGATTTGACATCTCCAAGGGAGGTACGTCACATCCTTAAAAACCACATGGCTATAATCACATGGTATTACAGACAATGGGATTGAGACAATCCCATTGGTGCTATACCATGTGATAGTTCCATTAGTTAACAAGGATTTAACATCATCCCTTAAAGTGACGTCACCTCTTTTGGGCCCGGGGTGTGTGGTTAGGCTCCTGGGTGGATAGGGGGGAGGGAGGTTAACAACTTAATTACTAGAGCATTATTAACTGTAAGGTTGATAGGGGTTAGGGGCCATTGTATTATTTCTGCAACGAAGGACATGGCCATGCAGTATGCTAATGAGGACGCCCTTCATGATGGCAGGAGTAAGTAGAAAGGTTTATACTTAGGGCTGGCTGGCTAATGTTTATCCTATCGGATAATGTTATTTTGCCCATTACTGAACTGTATGTATGGTGGGGGGGGGTGGTGATTGATTTTTGAATGTATGTATAGATTTTTTTTTAAGGCACAAGATTTATACGCAGGCCCAGCGATAGACCCCGATACCGCGAGGACCACCCGAGGCCCCAAATCTTGCGGGAACCAACCGAGGACCCCAGACACGTGTGAGGAACCATAGAGGACTCCAGAGGGGGATCTGGGTCACGAGGGGAACTCTAGGGCCTAGAAATCCCACGGAGACAACTGCAACCACTAAACACATGAGGACCACGAGGGCCCAGCACCTGCGGGGACCACAGAGGCCCAAACACCTGCGGGGACACCGAAGGCCCCCCGACGCCCACGAGAACCACCCAAGGGCCCCCAGACAACCGGGGGACCACCAGAGACCCTGCAAGCCTATGATTAATAAGTGTGCAGAAAAAAAAATAATGCTTTTATGCATGTCTCCACTCTTTTGCGCAGCCTTTAGCTGGTGAACAGAATGGTGAGCTTTTACAGTACGATCCAGTATCACTGGCTGCATGAATAGCGCTTATTGGCAAAAAACTGCGGATTTGCCATTTTTGTTTGGCAGATATAACGACTTTTTTTCACTGACGTTATTGGTGATAAAAAGCTTATAGAGTGATACTGCACTATTATCATGCTTGTGAACCGCGCTGCAGGCGTATTAGGCTCATAAAGATTATCGCAACTTAAACACACTCCAGTCACTGTCTCCCACCCAGTCACTGTCTCCCACCCACCCAGTCACTATCTCCCACCCACCCGGTCACTGTCACTCAGTCACTGTCACCCACCCAGTCACTGTCTCCCACCCAGTCACTGTCTCCCACCCACCCTGTCACTGTCTCCCACCCACCCTGTCACTGTCTCCCACCCACCCAGTCACTGTCTCCCACCCAGTCACTGTCTCCCACCCACCCAGTCACTGTCCCCCACCCACCCAGTCACTGTCACTCAGTCACTGTCACCCACCCTGTCACTGTCACCCACCCAGTCACTATCAAGTCACTGTTACCCACCCACCCAGTCACTGTCTGCCACCCAGTCACTGTCTCCCACCCAGTCACTGTCTCCTACCCATCACTGTCACCCACCCACCCAGACACTGTCTCCCACCCACCCAGTCACTGTCACCCTCCCACCCAGTCACTGTCTCCCACCCAGTCACTGTCTCTCACCCACCCAGTCACTGTCTCCCACCCAGTCACTGTCTCCCACCCACCCAGTCACTGTCTCCCACCCACCCAGTCACTGTCACCCTCTCACCCAGTCACTGTCACCCTCCCACCCGTCACTGTCACCCACCCACCCAGTCACTGTCTCCCACCCACCCAGACACTGTCACCCTCCCACCCAGTCACTGTCACCCTCCCACCCAGTCACTGTCACCCACCCACCCACTCACTGTCACCCACCCAGTTACTGTCACTCAGTCACTGTCTCCCACCCAGTCACTGTAACACCCACCCACCCACTATCTCCCACCCAGTCACTGTCTCCCACCCACCCACTCACCCACTGTCATTCAACTGTCATTCACCCACCCAACCACTGTCATTCACCCACCCAACTGTCATTCTACTCTCACCCACCCAGTCACTGTCTCCCACGTAGTCACTGTCTCCCACCAAGTCACTGTCTCCCACCCAGTCAATGTCTCCCACCCAGTCACTGTCTCCCACCCAGTCACTGTCTCCCACCCAGTCACTGTCTCCCACCCAGTCACTGTCTCCCTCCCACCCAGTCACTGTCTCCCACCCAGTCACTGTCACCCTCCCACCCAGTCACTGTCCCACAAGCCCAAACTAAGCAGAAGTCCCTTCATGGTTCAATCTTGTCCCCGGTATTATGATGTTCCTTTGTGTATGTGAGCAACACACTGAAATCCTGACCTCTTTTATACAGAGCTGGATAAAACAGTTAGACATCACACAAGTGGGACCAGATCATGTGCTTAGAGGCTGGCTTTGGCAAGTGTGCAAGCATAAACCGTCTGTGCCCCCAACAGTTGAGCTGCAGAGCCGTAGAGAACGTTATCGACTGTACCCAGAGGGCAGGAGAGGAACCTGTGGAACATTGGAGGAGGGTGGGTGGGGGGTTGTGTGATTAGTTTGATGGGGAGTAGGGTATGTCACCGGTTGTGTAACCAGTCTAGTGTGAAAAAATTGGGTCCGATTCACAAAGCAGGATACGTATGTATTGTATGTCTTTAATTTAATAGCGCAATAATGTACATAGAGCTTCACAGCAGTAATACATGTGGTAATCAAATAAAAACAGATAATATAAATAACAGATCATGGGAATAAGTGCTTTAGTCATTAAGGAAGAGGAGTCCCTGCTCCGAGGAGCTTACAGTCTAATTGGTAGGTAGGGAGAACGTACAAGACAGTAGGACGGGAGTTCTGGTAAGTGCGTCTGCAGGGGGCCAAGCTTTAGTCTCATGTGTTAGAATATCCACAGTGATATTCAATGCTTCTTTAAGCAATTGTGTCTAAGGTGGGTCTTAAAGATGGATAGAGAGGGTGCTAGTCGGGTACTGAGGGGAAGGACATTCCAGAGCTGTGGGCAGTCAGTGAAAAAAGGTTTAAGAGGGAGAGGGCTTTAGATACAAGGGGGTAGGAAAAGAGACATCCCTGAGAAAGAACGCAAGAGTGGATGGTGACATAACGAGAGAAATAGGGCTGAGATTGTAAGGAGGGGTTAGAAGAGTGTAAAGCTTTAAAAGTGAGGAGAAGAATGGGGTGAGGAGTTGAGATGCGGGGATTTGATCGGAAGCCAGGAGAGGGATTTCATGAGGGGAGATGCTGAGACGATTCGGAAAGAGTAGAGGTGATTATCTGGCAGCAGCGTTTAGGAAGATTGTAGGGGAGACAGGTGAGAGGCAGGAAGGACGGACAGCAGGAGGTTACAGTAATCAAGACGGGAGAGAAAGAGGGCCTGAGTAGAGTTTTAGCAGTCGAGCAAAAGAGGAAAGGCGCAGTTACTGTTGTTATATTGTGGAGGAAAAAGCGACAGGTGTTTAGAACTGTTTTGAATGTGAGGGGCGAATGTGAGAGAGGAGTCGAGTGTTGTGACCCAAGGCCAGCGTGCTGGGTTACTGGGTGAATGATGGTAGTTCCAACAGATGTAGTAGTGGGCTAGGTTTGGGAGGAAGTATGAGGAGCTCTCTGTTTAAGCCATGTTGAGTTTAGGCGGGGGAGGGCCATCAGGAAGATATAGCAGAGAGACATTCAGAAACTTTGGTTGGTACAGCAGGTGTAAGGTCGGGTGTTGAGAAAATATATTGGTGTCGTCAGCATAGAGGTGATTAGATTAATAACCCAAAAAGATGTTATTAGGTCACCTAGTAGAGAGGTGTATACAGAGAAAAGAGAAGAGGACCCAGGACAAAGCCCTGGGGTACCCCACAGAGAGATCAATAGAGGAGGAGGAGGTGTTAGCAGAAGAGACACTGAAGTACGATGGGAGAGGTAGGATGAGTCCAAGATAGAGCTTTGTCCGAAGCCAAGAGTATGGAGAAGTGAAGGAGAAGAGGATGGTACCACGGTGTTTTTTTGTCAAATGCTGCAGAGAGGATCGAGTAATATGAGCAGAGTGTATGACCTCTGTCTTGGCAGCATGGAGGGTCGTCAGTATTTAGTGGGGGCTGTTTCGGTGGGAGTGAGCAGTGCGGAAGCCAGATTGTAGGGTCTAGGAGAGAATAGGTGTTGAGAAAATGGAGCAAAGCGAGAGAATACAAGAACGGTCAAGGAGTTTTGAGGCAAAAGGCAGGAGGGAGACAGGTCGATAGTTAAAAAGACAGGTAGGGCAAGCTTGCTGTTTTGAGTAATGGTATGACTGTTGCATGTTGAAAGGAGGAGGAAAGGTTCCAGAGCAGAGGGAGGAGTTAAAAATGTGTGTGAGCGTAGGGATTATCGTAGGAGCAAGAGGATTTAGGAGATGGGAGGGAATGGGGTCAAGAGGGCAAGTGGTAGGGAGAGTGAGAAGAGGCGATCAACAGCGACACATCCTCCTCTGAGACAGTGGAAAAAGAGTCAAGGAAGGCAGGAGGAGAGGTTAGGAAGAGGTGTAGGATGGGAGGAAGAAACAGAGGGGGGATGTTCTGACGTATGGATTCCACCTTTTCCTTAAATAGTCAGCAAAGTCCTGAGTGGAGATGGAGGAAGGAGAGGCCGTGAGGGTGGTTTGAGGAGAGTATCAAAGACAGAGAAACAGTCGGCGTGGTTAGACTTGTGCATGTTGATTAGGCAGAAAAGTAGGCTTGTTTAGTTGCGAGAGGGCAGAGTTGAAACAGGATAGCATAAATTTGTAGTAGTGAAGGCAGTTGCGAGTGTGTGAGACTTCCTCCAGAGGGGTTCAAGAGGAACGAGTGGAGGAAACGCAGCATGACGAGTGTGGAATTTAACCAGGGTTCTAGGGTTTAAAAGGGCGAGTGCGGCAGAGAGAAGGCGGGGCATGTTAGATCAAGAGAGGAGGACAAGCAGAGTTGTAGTTCCGACCAGGTTTGTCAGGGTCTATAGCAGAGCTTAGAGAGGAGAGGGAGGAGTGTAACGTGGACTCAAAGTGAGTGGTAAGTGAATAGAGCGCAGGTTTCTGGAGAAAAACCGGGGGGTAGACGGAGGTGGAGAAGGGGAGAGGGATAGGAGAATGAGATGAGGTGATGGTCAGAGAGAGGAGGAAAAAGGGGAAATGGAGAAATCGGAGATGAGAGAAGTTTTTAGTGAAAACCAGTTCTAAGTAGTGGCCATCTGTGTGGGTGTGGCTGCAGTCACTGATGAAGGCCAAAAGAAGAGGTTTAGAGAAAGAATGCGGGAAGCCCAGGGGAGAGAGGGGTCATCACATGTGGCAATTGAAGTCCCAAGGAGAAGAACAGGGGAGTCTGAGGAGAGAAAGAAGGAGAGCCAGGATTCAAAGTTAGAGAGAAAAGCAGAGGGGGGATGAGTAGAGGTAGGTGGCAATAGATGACCGCCACGGGACAGGGAGAGGATTAGGAGATGGGAGGAATGGGGTCAAGAGGGCAAGTGGTAGTTAGAGTGAGAAGAGGCGATCACACGACACATCCTCCTCTGAGACAGTGGAAAAGAGAGTCAAGGAAGGCAGGAGGAGGAAGTTAGGAAGAGGTGTGATGTAGGAGGGAGGAAGAAACAGAGGGGATGTTCTGCCGTATGGATTCCACCTTTTCCTTAAAATAGTCAGCAAAGTCCTGAGCGGAGATGGAGGAAGGAGAGGCTGCTGAGGGTGGTTGAGTAGAGTATCAAAAGACAGAGAACAGTCGGCGTGGGTTAGACTTGTGCATGTTGATTAGTGCAAGAAAAGTGGCTTGTTTAGCTTGCGAGAGGCAGAGTTGTGAAACAGGATAGCATAAATTGTAGTGAAGGAAGTCTGCGAGTGTGTGAGAATTACTCAGAGGTGTTCAGAGGAAGAGTGGAGGAACGCAGCATGGCGTGTGGGAATTTAACCAGGGTCTAGGGTTAATTTAAAGGGCTGAGGCGGGCGGCAGAGAGAAGAGGGGCATGTAGATGCAAGAGAGGGGACAGGCAGAGTTGTGTTCCTGACCAGGTTGTCGGGTCTATAGCAGAGCTTAGAGAGGAGAGGGAGGAGTGTAACGTGGACGCAAAGTGAGGTAAGTGAATAGAGCGAGGTTTCTGGAAAAACCGGGGGGTAGACGGAGGTGGAGAGGGAGAAGCGAGATAGAGAGAGAATGAGATGAGGTGATGGTCAGAGAGAGGAAAAGGGGAAATGGAGAAATCGGATGAGCAGTAGAGAGAAGGTTTTAGTGAAAACCAGTTCTAAGTAGTGGCCATTCTTGTGGGTGCTGGTGCAGTCCACTGTTGAAGGCCAAAAGAAGAGGGTTAGAGAGAAGAATGGGGAAAGCCCAGGGAGAGAGGGGTCATCAATGTGGCAATTGAATCCAAGGAGAAGAACAGGGGAGTCTGAGGAGAGAAAAGAAGGAGAGCCGGATTCAAAGTTAGAGAGAAAGGCAGAGGGGGGGATGAGAGTAGAGGTAGGTGGGCAATAGATGACCGCCACGTGGACAGGAGAGGAGAGAGATCTGGACTGTGTGCAACCTCAAAGGAGGGAAAGCAAGAGAGGGAGGAATAGGAAGAGTTCGGTAACGGACCGAGAGAGGAGAGCAGGAGCCCCACCTCCACCCCTGCCATCAGGGCGCGGAGTGTTTTTAAGTGCGATAAATGCCTTATAGAGCAATACTGCCGCAGCGCGGTTCACAAGCATGATAATAGTGCAGTATCACTCTATAAGGCTTTTTATCACAATAAACAATCAGTTGATAAAAAAAAAGTGTTATTGTATCTGCCAAAACAAAAATGGCAAATCCGCAGTTTTTTGCCAAATAAGCGTATTCATGCAGCAGTGATAACTGGAATCGTACTGTAAAAGCTCACCATTCTGTTCACCAGCTAAGGTGGCGCAAAAGGAGTGGAGACATGCATAAAAGCATTATTTTTTTTTCTCGCACACTATTAATACAATAGGCTTGCAGGGTATTGGGTGGTCCCCGGTGTCATGGGGGCCCTTGGGTGGTTCTCGTGGGCGTAGGGGGCCTTGGGTGTCTCCCGCAGGTGTGATGTGGGCCCTGGTCGTCCCCGCAGGTGCTGGGGGCCCTCGGGTGGTCCTCATGGGTGTGTTAGGGGATTGAAGTTGTCTCCGTGGATGTTCTAAGGGCCCTCAGAAGTCCCGCGGGGTGTTGGAGGCCCTCGGATGGTTCCACAGGTGTCTGGGGGTCCGCGGTTGGTTCCCGCAAGATTTGGGGGCCTCGGGTGGTCTCGCGGGTATCGGGGTCTATCAGCTGGCCTGCGGTATAAATCTTGTGCCTTAAAAAAAAAATCTATACATACATTCTAAAATACATCACCCCCCCACCAATACATACAGTTCAGTAAGGGCAAAAAACCATTACCGATAGGATAAACATTAGCCAGCCAGCCTAAAGTAAATAAACCTTTCTACTTACTCCTGCCATCATGAAGGGCTCCTCATTAGCATACTGAATGGCCATGTCCTTCGTTGCAGAATAATACAATGCCCCTACCCCTTATCACCTAGCAGTTAATAATGCTCTAGTAATTAAGTGTTAACCTTCCCTCCCCCGCTATCCACCCAGGAGGCCTAACCAAACACCCCGGGCCCCAAAGAGGTGACGTCACTTTAAGGGATGATGTTAAATCCTTTTAAACTAATGGAACTATCACATGGTATAGCAACCAATGGGATTGTTCAATCCCATTGTCTGTAATACCATGTGATTATAGCCATGTGGTTTTAAGGATGTGACGTAACCTCCCTTGGAGATGTCAAATCCTTACCAAAATAAAGAGGCGGGGCACATCATTACAGCATCCAATCAGATAGAGCTGTACCATCTGACCATTAAAATGTGACATCACAGGCCCCTAATAAGGCCTTGACGTTCATTTTACCTCAGGAAGCCGACGAGATAACATCGTATTTTGGATTTACCACGGGGCTGTGGATTGGACAAGATGAAGATAGAAGATTACAGAAAAGAAATAAATGATGACAGAAGAAGAAAGAAGACGATACAAGATAAAAGAAAAAATAATTTTGTAACTGCTCCGGATCTTCGAGGGGGATGGCGTTGAATTGATTTTGATGACGTCGCAGTTCCAGAGATTGCAGAATCGGCAGGATCGGAGGGCCAACGATTCTAAAGGTAACAAAAATATTGAATGCTGTAATTTTATTTTTACAGGTTTTTGTTATTGATTTCTGTATTTTCATGTTTTTAATGCCCATTGAGGTGCTAATGATTCATCTGTGCCCGTTTAGGGTACAGATCATACAGTAACAGCCAATTCATTTTTGGCAAATGCTTTTCTTTTCTATTGATTGTTGTTTTTAAGTTTCTGGTTATTTTTAGGTTAAATTGTTTGTATTTGATGGCTTGTTTTTATTATTATCCGATGTGTTAGCGTTTTAATTATGATTATATTTTGTTGGCGCAACTGGTTTAATTGATGTATGGCTATAGTGTGAAGGGGGAGGCCACACCCCATACCGTGGGGGCTGTATTCTCGGACGAGGGGGTCCTGAGGCTGAAACCAATGCAATTCAGCTCAAGAGACCCATGCTCATGTACACAATTATTAAATCTATATTTTTACTGTAATATCACCTGTAAGAGCTGCATGGAGATGCAGGTCTCCATGCAGCTCTTACGGCTGTATCTTTTTCTATCAGCTATGCGCGCTACAGAATTTATAGCACAATAGCATGATACAAAAAACAGGTTGCACGATAGTACATTGTTTATCGGCTTAAAAAAAATGACCTTCACTTCTTAGTGATCCCGCTTTTGGGCTTCATGTTTTAAAACGTGATAAAAAAAATCAGATTCGGACACAACAGCGCTGATTTTATCACTGCTTTGTGAATCGCGCCCATTAACTGCTAGCTTGTGGACAAAGACTTCTGATTACGTATTTACAGAATATTCTGTTATGCTGACTTTTGGGTATGAGCAGGTTGCCTTCAGGGGGCTAGGTTAACTGGAATGTGAGGTCCCTATGCCCCTTCACCTCCTCTAATTGTATTTGCATTGAGCATACATAATATATTATGGACTCAGCAGCGGACCACCAGCAACACCCGCTGGACGTGGCGGCGAGAGAACTCACGACATCGCGCACATACACTGTTGTGTTAATGCTTTTAAACATCGTACACATTGTGAGTGCGATTATTATACCTTTTTTACATATAAAGTTTTTATTTTGATTGCACAATGGTCCCTCTCTTTTCTATTGAGTGGTACCAAACTACCTGACTCCAACATTAAGAACACAATGCCATGGTATTGGATACGCCCATCAACCTACCGCACTGTGAGTAGGCACCACATAAGGGACAAGTTTTCTTGTAATTCACATTTTCAATACATCTACAGATATATACAGATACAGATCCAGATTTTCTGTGTGTTCTTCTTCGGGGTTGAATTCTCTACGCTCCCCCTGGTTTGAAGAATACTGCTGAACCCCATTGACGCTGTGTTGGGTCCAATGAATCAATGCATTATCAGCGGACGTGTGTGAAGAAAAATAATGTACAATTGATGCATTGTACAATAAAGTATTTCAGATACCAACTAATGTGTTGTAAAGTATTCATAAATATGAAAATTGGAGCCACTCTGGCATCGCTTAAGCGGATTCGTGTTGTAACGGATCAATTAAACGGGTTTGAAAAAAAAAAAAAATATCCCGTCTCTGGTGCTTAGTTAGATGCAGAAAAAGTGGTTCGACAGATTGTGGCCCTACTTGAGGGAGACGCTGGGAGGCGTTCGGCTTGGGGGTAGAAGTAGTGATAGAGGCATTTCGCTCTGTATCGGGGGCCAACGGCGAAGGTCAGACACAGGGCACAAACGAGTCTGTTCACCAACACCGCACAACTTCTAAAAGTCTGGGCTCCATGGTAGCCGAACGATATCCAGGGATCAATGCCTCCACACTACTGCCTCTAATGCTTAGACGGTTCTCCTTGGATGGGTGTGAGCGACGGGAGACATAGATTATAGTCAGCAAAGATGGACAACATAAATCGACAGTAAAGTGAATGAGCAGGGTTAGGATACATACGCGCGGACGTACGCAACATTACGATTCAGCAAGCCTGAGACTGACGGACCGGAAGTCTTCACAGCCCAAATGATCCGAGCACTTTTGGAGCGTGGTTTCCAGGAGAGCCCAGCGGAGCCGAAGCCTTTCTGCGGCAGCCTCACCCTCCCACCCCCCCCCCTCCTACCTCTTCCCTTTTGTAGTCTGGTTGTAAGTCTAGTTGGTTGTGGTAACCCCGGTATGTCTTTTGTGGAGTCCAATTACAAAATGAGCTTGTCATGTGTACTGTTATATACGACAAGGGGTTGGCAGAGTATGTGATGATTGTACCATCACTCAATAAAAACATTTTTGGTTGAAAAAAAGAAAATAATGTAAATTGTAGCATTGTTACAATAAAGTATTTCAGATACCAATAATCGTGTTTTAAAGTATTCATAAATATGAAAATTGGGAGCCACTCTGGCATCGCCATTTAAGCGGATTCGTGTTGTAACGGGGTTGAGCTGGTAGTTGCATCTTTCTGGACCAGCGAAAAGACCGTCCTACCAGAGGGTCAGAGCAGGGGGTTACAACCAAATATTCTCATTATAATTTTTTTACACGTACATGATCACTTAGTCACCTTACATATATAATGCACGGATTTGTCACTTGATTCACATACACCTATCACATTGGTGTGTGGGGAGCACCTATTTGTTACCTCAGTGTTGGCATATGGTCAAAGAACCACACAAATAAAAGAAGTCATTAAAAGATGCTGATATTTCAACAGATCTGGTGAACATACTGAAACTTTGCATATTAAATTAACCAAATACTGTATGGCGTCAACAAAAAATGTAGGTTTTCTGCGCCACAATTGTGTTTTAATATTGAACTCTCTCAGTATTTGCGGTGGATGGCGGAGAGCGGGCGCTAGGTGCTTCCCTCTCCCACTTAGTTGCCAGTGACAGTATGTGCTGTGTGCACTTTTCTTTCTCCTGAGCTGGCACAGAGGTGCCCGATGTTGGTCCCATCTCCTGGGCCTCTGCAGTTTCATTGTCACTATCACCCCCACTGCACCCAGCAGGTACCGGCAACTCTTTGGCCTAGAGGGCCCTGGTGTCAGTTGCGCCTGTCCTGGTGGAGGCGCGGCTTTGGATTGCTCCATAGATGTGGTAGGGATTTGTGTGGAGGTCATTGGGGAGTTCCTGAGCTTTGGCTAATTTTTCTCACTACAGGCAGTCCTCGTTATCCAACGGAATCCGTTCTGGAAGCAGCGTTGGATAGTGAAACTGTGTGTAACGTGAGTCCATGTTAATCAGTGTCGGTGAACGGGTTGGATAACGCATTCAGGCGTCGAAAAAAACGACCACAGGGTTGCATTGTAAAGCGTTGGTGGAATATGCAATCATTGTAAAGTGAAAGTTGGTAGACGAGGACTACTGTACATGAAGAGAGAAAAAACAGATTTCGCTGACACGCAACAAAAATCAGTATTAAGATGGTAATGGCTACGAAAGACACTGGACAGAAATAAACATTGTTTGCTATCTGCACCTTCTTTCTATCATAGTTGCGGGGGTAGCAGCCTTGTGTTTTTTTGAGACATTAGCACGTCTGTTCTACTCATGTTATTTCTAGGACCTTGTATGCATCAGCAAGTCCGAGTTTGCCATTCTCCATATCGCGCCTGACCACTACCCTCTTAAAGGCTTATGCGCCGCCCTTCCTTTGTGATGCTAACCAAATAACGGAGACCACACAATGTTGGAAGAAAGGGCACAGCTTTATTTTAACATCCGCTGTTAAATACCTAAAGCCTGCCCAGACCGCCCCCAGCATGCTCCATGCCAAAAATGTGGGGGAGATCCTTGCGACGCAACTCCACCCCGCCCGTAGCATGTGAATGGGGGGAGATCCCTTGCCACGCGGCCAGCAATTGGCCGAGCTCCCTCCCCGCCCAAAGCACTGTAAAAATGGGAGGGGCAGATCTTATCAGCCGTCGATGTGGGCTGCATTCCCCCCCCTCCCGTCCCTAGGGTCAGCTTAGGCCCAGCCCTAAAGCTGGCGCCCAGCCTTTACCAGCGTTGATGTGTGCATAGGCCGGCCGGCCCCTAAAGCCGGTGCCACCAGCCTGCCGGTGTTCTAGGGGCTCCAGCTGACAGGCTGATCCTCACACTCGCCTCACCTGTAAAGTCCTCACTGGTTCTCCGTCTCCTGAGTTGGCTGGCGGCGCAGCTCTGCTGTGACGAGGAGACAAACTGCTCTGTTCATACAAAATATGTTAATATAACAAACCCAACAGCTCAATACAATAGCAAAACATTGGGGATGGTGGGTGGGAATTCCGTTAGCTTTGTCTCTCTCCCTGAGGACCCACCCTTTCCCCCTCTCCCTGCATGGGAGGGGGAAAGCAGCCTCCCCACTCGAGGGGGAAGGGGGGGTTAGCCGACCACCCAGCTCACGTCAATCAGACGTCAGGGAAAGCCCTTAAGGAGCCTACGACCCATGCTGGGCCTCTGCCTCTTCAAATCTCACTATATTTACACAGAATTGTACTGCGTTTGACCCAGAGACTTTGTCACGGGAAGTTCCGGCTCTGGGGCTCTAAATCCTAAAATAACTCCTGTCATTCTACCTAAACAGGTATATTTTATCAGCATTGCTAATTGAACATCTAGTATGTCTTACCTTGAAATAAAATGCAGCAGACACTGTGTTAACCTTTATATTAATAGATGTGTTTATAGCGGTTGGTATAAACTGTTTGGGCTGGAAGCAGAGCGGGATGTCACTTGGGTAGAGTGAAGGAATTCAGAGAGAGGTATCTTTTTTGCTTGCTGGCTTAGGGCAGGGTCGTGGAAACGCGGCTCGCGAGCCATGGCGGATTTTGGGAAAGCCGTGCGGCTCAATACCCTCAAGTATTTGAAATTGAGGGGCAGGCGCGTGCGGGAGCAAAATGGCGGAGATTCCACCTGAGGTACTGGCGCGCGATGCGCAGGTCCCCAAACGTGGGACGGAGGGGGAAGTACAGCTCTTCATGCGGCGCCCCCTCCCCCGCTCCCATGGGACGAGGAATCAGGTAATCGCGGCAGCCCTTCCCCCCCCGGCCAGCTTCCCGCGCTCCCCAGAGCAGAGGGGAAAGAGTCCGGCGGCAAAAAAACTGCCACCCACCCGGTTAAGGTAGTAACTGTCACCCACCCAGTCACTGTCCCCCCACCCAGTCACTGTCACTCACCCCACACAGTCTCACTCTCACCCTGTCACCCAGCACTGTCACCCACCCACCAGTCACTGTCACCCACCCAGTCACTGTCACCCAGTCTGTCCCCACCCACCGTCACTGTCTCCCACCCAGTCACTATCACATCACTGTCACCCACCCACCCAGTCACTGTCAGTCACTGTCCCACCACCCCCGCACTGTCTCCCCCAGTCCCACTGTCTCCACCACCCAGTCACTGTCTCCACCCAGTCATGTCTCACACCCCAAGTCACTACTCCACCCACCCGTCACTCACTCAGTCACTGTCAACCAGTCACTGTCTCCCCCCAGTCACTGATCTCCACCCACCCGGTCACAGTCATCCCACCCCACCTGTCACTGTCTCCACCACCCAGCACTGTCTCCCACCCCAGCCCTGTCTCACCCACCCAGTCAATGTCCCCCAACCACCCATGTCAACGTTGTCCACTCAGTCACTGTCACCACCCTGTCACGTTCACACCAGTCACTATCAGTCACTGTTACCCCAACCCACCCAGTCCACTGTCTGCCACCCAGTCACCTGTCTACCACCCAGTCACTGTCTCCAACCCATCACGTACCCCCCACCCAGTACACTGTCTCCACCCACCAGTCACGGTCACCTCCCACACAGTCATGTCTCCCACCCACTCACCGTCATTCACCCACCCTCAGTCTCCACCAGTCAATGTTCCCACCCACCAGTCAATGGCTCCCACCCACCCAGTAATGTACCCTCTCACCCAGTCACTGTCAGCTCCACCCGTCACGGTCACCCAACCACCCATCAGGTCTCCACACACCACCAGCAACACTGTCCCCTCCCTCCCCACCAGTCAATGTCACCCTCCATGACCCAGTCACTGTCACCCACCACCACCACTCACTGTCACCACCCAGTTACTGTCTCCGTACACGTCTCCCACCAGTCACTGTAACACCCACCCACCCACTATATCCACCCAGTCACTGTCTCCCACCCACCCACATCACCCACTGTCATTCAACTGTCATTCACCCACCACCACCACTGTCATTCACCCACACCCAACTGTCATTCTACTCTCACCCACCAGTCACTGTTCTCCCACGTAGTCACTGTCTACCACCCCAAGTCACTGTCTCCCACCCAGTCAATGTCTCCACCCCATCACTGTATCCACAGTCACGTCTCCCACACAGTCCGTTCCCACCAGTCACTGTCTCCCGTCATTCACACCCAGTCAATGTCTCATTCATTCCCCTCCCACCCACCCTCCCACCCAGTCACTGTCACCCTCCACCAGTCCTGCCCTCCACCCGTCACTGTTCCCACGTCACTGTCTCCCCACCAGTCACTGTACCTCTCCCCCCAGTCCACTGTCTACAGCCGCACCCACCCAGTCACTGTCTCCACCCATCCAAGTTACTGTCACCTCCCACCTGTCATCCTGTATCACACCCAGTCACTGTCTCCCACCCAGTCACTGTCTCCCTGTCACCCAGTCACTGTCTCCCACCCAGTCACTGTCTCCCTGTCACCCAGTCACTGTCTCCCACCCAGTCACTGTCTCCCACCCAGTCACTGTCTCCCTGTCACCCAGTCACTGTCTCCCACCCAGTCACTGTCACCCACCCAGTCACTGTCTCCCACCCACCCAGTCACTGTCTCCCTGTCACCCAGTCACTGTCTCCCACCCAGTCACTGTCTCCCTGTCACCCAGTCACTGTCTCCCACCCAGTCACTGTCTCCCACCCAGTCACTGTCTCCCACCCAGTCACTGTCTCCCACCCAGTCACTGTCACCCAGTCACTGTCTCCCATCCAGTCACTGTCTCTCACCCACCCAGAACCTGTCTCCCTGTCACCCAGTCACTGTCTCCCACCCAGTCACTGTCTCCAACCCAGTCACTGTCTCCCTGTCACCCAGTCACTGTCTCCCACCCAGTCACAGTCAAACCGTCACTCACCCAACCACCCACCGTCACTCACCCACCCACCATAATTCACCCAAGGGGGGAGAGTGATGTGAGGTGCAAGGGGGGAGAGTGATGTGAGGTGCA
>WSYH01000302.1:38364-51533 GCA_036426205.1 Ascaphus truei | reverse complement strand
CCCACCCAGTCACTGTATGCCACCCACACTGTCTCCCACCCCCAGTCACTGTCTCCTACACCATCACTGTCACCACCCACCCAGACACTGTCTCCACCCAACCCAGTCACGGCACCCTCCCACCCAGTCCTGTCTCCCACATCAGTCAGCTCTCACCCACCCAGTCACTGTCTCACAACCCAGTCACTGTCTCCCACCCACCCAGTCAATGTCTCCCACCCACCCAGTCAATGTCACCTCTCACCAAGTCACTGTCACCCTCCCACCGTCAATGTCACCCAACCACCCAGTCACTGTCTTCCCACCACCCAGACACTGTCACCCTCCCACCCAGTCACTGTCACCCTCCCACCCAGTCACTGTCACCCAACCCACCCACTCACTGTCACCCCACCCAGTTACTGTCACTCAGTCACTGTCTCCACCCAGTCACTGTAACACCCACCCACCACTATCTCCCCCAGTCACTGTCTCCCACACCACACACTCACCCACTGTCATTCAACGTCATTCACCCACCCAACCACTGTCATTCACCCACCCAACTGTCACTTTACTCTACCCACCCAGTCACTGTCTCCCACGTAGCCATGTCTCCACAAGTCACTGTCTCCCACCCAGTCATGTCTCCCACCCAGTCACTTCTCCCACCCAGTCACTGTCTCCCACCCAGTCACTGTCTCCCACCCAGTCACTGTCTCCCTCCACCAGTCAACTGTCTCCCACCCAGTCACTGTCACCCTCCCACCCAGTCCTGTCTCACCCGTCACTGTTCTCCCCACCCAGTCACTGTCTCCCACCCAGTCACTGTACCCTCCCACCCAGTCACTGTCCACCCCCCACCCAGTCACTGTCTCCACACCCATCCAGTTATGTCCCCTCACCACCCTGTCACTGTCTCCCACCCAGTCACTGTCTCCCACAGTCACGTCTCCCCCAGTCAATGTCTCCCACCCAGTCACTGTCTCCACCCAGTCACTGTCACTCAGTCACTGTCTCCCACCCAGTCACTGTCTCCCACCCAGTCACCTGTCTCACCACACCCAGTCACTGTCCCCACACCCACCCAGTCACTGTCACTCAGTCACTGTCACCCACCCAGTCACTGTCACCCACCCAGTCACTATCAAGTCACTGTCACCCACCCACACAGTCACTGTCTCCTACCCAGTCACTGTCTCCCACCCAGCCACTGTCACCCTCCCACCCGTCACTGTCACACCCAACACCCAGTCACTGTCTCCCACCCACCCAGTCACTGTCACCCTCCCACCCAGTCACTGTCTCCCACCCAGTCACTGTCTCCCACCCACCCAGTCACTGTCACCCTCCCACCCAGTCACTGTCACCCTCCCACCCAGTCACTCAGTCACCCAGTCACTGTCTCCCAACACAGTCAATGTGTCCCACCCAGTCACTGTCCCACCCACCAGGTCACTATCACCCACCCACCCAGTCACTGTACCCCCACCAGTTACTGTCACTCAGTCACTGTCTCCCACCCAGTCACGTCTCCCACCCACCACCCCCACTTTCTCCCACCCCAGTCACTGTCTCTCCCACCCACCACCACCCAACTGTCATTCTACTGTCACCCACCATCACTGTCTCACGTAGCACTTCCCCACCAGTCACTGTCTTCCCCACTCCGTCCGTCTTCCACCCAGTCACTTCTCCCACCCAGTCACTGTCTCCCACCAGTCACTGTCTCCACCCAGACACTGTCTCCCACCCAGTCACTGTCTACCACCCAGTCACTGTCTCCCACCAACAGTCACTGTCTCCCACCCAGTCACTCTTCTCCCACCCAGTAACGTCTCCCACCCAGTCACTGTCTTCCCACCAGTCACTGTCATTCCACCCCCCCCCCACCCACTGTCATCACTGTCATTCACCAACTGTCATTTACTGTCATTCACCCACCCAGTCATCCACCGACCCACTCAGCCACCCACGCAGGCAGTCACATGTCTATTGTTGAAAATATAAAAATAAAAGGTGCATTGTAATGTTTTTTTCTGTATTACAATAAGAAAACAGTTAAGTAAAAGTTGCGCGCTAAAATATATTTTTTCGTGGTAGGGTCGCTATGGGTTCGGGGGTGGGGCGTATGCTTGGGATCGGGGGGGGGGGGCTCCTTTCATTTGTACTAGGCCCCAGGTTTCTGTTGGCGGCCCTGGGGGGGGGGGGGGGCAGCCTGATGTGATGAGGGGTAATAATGATGGGGGGACAGCCTGATGTGATGACGGTTAATCAACCGTATTTGTAAAAATATATTTATGGCTCTTTGAAAAATTCTAAATCGCCGTGCTACTCATATTTGGCTCTTTTGGACTAAGTGTTTGATGACCCCTGGGTTAGGGGAACTCACAGCTCTACAAAGTCTGTTATCTGTAGGACCTCCTGTCTAAGCCATGGTTAAAGAGCTTGTCGCCATCAGGACTTGACTATATGAAAATAGGATTCAGGACTTCAGTATTGGGGAACAAAGCAAACAAAAAAGGCAACACGATTGTCACCTCTAGGTCTCAATAGCTCACAGGTTTAGCTCACTCATGGACTTTGCCATTTGGAGGGAGACGAGTTTGTTTTTATGATTTGGTTCCTCAGAGGAAGGAAAGGCACAAGAAATACAAACATATCACTGTTGGGACTTTAGCCCAGATTTACCAATAGGTGTTAATCTGTTAAACCTCTTACAGCTTTAAATTAATAACCTAAAAGGTGTCTTATGGTTGCGCACCACTTAGTGAAGGGGTCCCATAATGTGTTATGCCCCTATATATGAATTATTTTGTCCTGTCACCCTAGAACCACCCCCTTCACTCACATCTCTTGCTTCTCGGTTCAACGCATACACGGGAGGAATAGTCCCCAGAATGACCACTTCTCGCTCCTTTCCACTGAATTGTCCATGAGGATGTCTAGACCGAGTAAAGAATGATATTGATAGAGCGCCCTCTGCTTTCTTCCCTTCTTCATCTTTTTCCTGCTAAAGGGTCAGGTCGTGCACCATGCAGGACTGAGAACTGACCCTGAACAGGACAGAGCATTGCTTGATGTCGTGGAATTGGTCGTCATAGCAACAACAATCCAAAACCTCATCGGGTTTTATTCTTTCCTTAGATTTGCTAAACCCCACTGCAATGCATTCTGGTCTCTGTAAGCTCATTATGAAAGGGACAACATAGGCAGCGTCTATCATTCAAAAGCAAGAATAGCGCCTACGATGTTGACCAATGTACCCTTAAAACTGAGATGATTGCTTGATTTGATGAGATCTAGCTCCATGTAGGACCAAATGACCGATATGTTTCATATGTTGAAAGTCTGAACATTTTAGAATAATGGAAGAGTTAAAACTCCTATAAAAGCAGCAAACCTCCCTAAACCTTAAAATAAAATGTTTACAAATGGTTCCAGGATTAACTTTCATAAGAACTTTAAAAGAAAAATGTTTGACAGGTGTAAATACCCCCCTCCCCCTACTATATGGGCTAAAGGAGTTAGATCCTAAACATCTGCCCCTCTAGGTAAGGTGTTTACCAATGGCCAGGCAGAGGTTTAGCTCCACCCCTGTTCTGCCCAGAGACAGAGAGAGGTGATAAATAGGAGAGCAGAAGGCTTCCAACAGTTAGATCCTGTGAGGAGAGACCAGGGAAGGATATGAATTGTAAATAGTTAAGTTGGGATACAGTTTTCAACAAAGGGGGATCAGTGTCCCTTAGGGGTTGCAATACCTGTAGCCCTGTGACTAATCTGAAGTCAAGATCATAAGATGTTATGATACAGAACCTTAAGCACAATCCTGAAAGAATAAAGTACAGTGCAAGTATAAAGAATCACCCATTGCTACCCCAGGACCAGAGTATTGTATTTGAGTGGAACAGGGTAGGATACAGAGTAATGAGCCTCTAGCCTACCACAGTGATGGAAGGGGATCCCCTGCTGGGACCCTGGAAAGATCGGGATTGAGAATATCACAAGGACCATGTTTAAACATGGCCTGAATTAAAGCAAGCGCGTCAATATAAAAGCAATGTGCCTTCTCAGGATTGCACTGATGCAGCTGAGGAAGAATTGTACCTGTTTATAGTGTGAATAAAGACTGTTTAGTTTAATAACTGTAAAGTTGCAGGCTCCCATCTTTCCCAGGGCAGGGATCCTAAACTTTTTTCTTCTTACAGACCACTTTAGTAGTAATAATTATGTGGAGAACCACCCTACATACTTATACCATCTATATATTAATAAATGTAAATAAAATATTTATCAAAACGATTGGGACAGTGTGTCTGAAAACCGGCATGTCACAAACCAGCATTCAGCTTTGATTGGCTGACGTGAGTTTGACAGATTTCTGTTTCAATAAAGACTTTGTGCTTGTGTTTTTGCTTTGACACACAGACCCCATAGTATGTACAGGTATTGCCTAAGAGGTTTTTGATGTGCATGATAGTAGGTGTTTATAGGTCGTTATAGCAGGTATCTTCCATGCACGTTAGCACTACGTACCACATTGGATTACCAGGTGTCCAGTATTGAACCGGGCTGTCCAGTATTTGGACACTGTCCAGTATGAGAGATTATACTGGACATGTGTGTGTATACCAGTATTACCACTGGACATAGTGACCTGACCAGCTTGGGGGGGGGGGGGGCTGTGAGATTTCCCTCAGCAGGGAGAGAGCAGGGCTGTTACTTTGGGACTAGGCCGCTTCCGCCATCCTGATTGGCTGCTGCTGGGTAATGTAGCCAATCAGGTGGTGGTGTCAGGAGCCTGGGGGTATGGCCAAGTAGAGGAGGAAACAACATGGAGACGAGAGAGGGGTGTGTGTGTCTCGCGAGCGTGTTGCACCTTTCACCATTGTGTCCAGTATTTTTGGAGATGACACCTGGCACCCCTAGTACCACATAGTGTGTATTAGTAGTAAATATATAATGTGTGGTACAAATGTGCATTAGCAGAGACTAAAAAATATCCAGTGTTAGCAAGTTTATTATGTTGTGTTTTAGCAGTTAATACATAATGTGTTTAGCAGTGTGTATATAATTATTATGTTGTTGTTGCAGTAGGTATGTGCTATGTATATTAGCACTAGATATATACCGTATACATTATTAGTATCAGCAGCAGAAGTATGCTGTGTGTGATCTCAGTACGTTTAACTAGTATATTACCAATATACCAATATACTGTACCACCAATATACCAATATACTGATAAACCATATAACCTAACTGTACCACCAAATACCAATATTCTGTACCACACAATATACCAATACTGTACCACCAATATACCAATATACTGTACCACCAATAACTGTACCACCATATACCAATATACTGTACCACCAATATACCAATATACTTACACCAATATACAAATAACTGTACACAATATACCAATTATTACCACCAATATACTGTACCACCAATATACCAATATTGTACCAACCAATATACCATATACTGTAACCACCAATATACCAATATACGTACCACCAATTAAAATACTGTACCACCACTTATACCAATATACTGTACCACCAATATACAATATACTGTACACCAATATACCAATTACTGTACCACCATATACCCAATATACTGTCACCACCAATATACCAATCATACTGTACCACCAATATACCAATATACTGTACCACCAATATACCAATATACTGTACCACCAATATACCATATACGTACCACCAATATACTGTACCACCAATATACCAATATACTGTACCACCAATATACCAATATACTGTACCAGTCAGTGACTATGGTCAAAGAACCAAGTTTTCTTCAAAATTCAGGGGGAGCATAGGAGCAATTCAACCCACTCTGGTGGTCCGGAGCGGACCACCAGCAACACCCGCTGGGACGTGGCGGTGAGAGAACTCACGACATCGCGCACCATACACTGTTGTGTTTAATGCTTTTAAACATTGTACACATTGTGAGTGCGATTCTTACACCTTTTTTACATATAAAGTTTTATTTTTTTGATCTGCGCAATGGTCCCTCTCTCTCTTCTATATTGAGGTACCAACTACCTGACTCCAACATATAAGAACACACTGCCATGGTATTGGATACACCTATATAACCCTACCGCACTGTGAGTAGGCACCACATAAGGGCCACGTTTCTTGTAATTCACATTTTCAATACATCTACACTTAGATATTTCTGTGTGTTCTTTTTTGGGGTTGAATTTCTCCTATGCTCGCCCTGGACATTGAAGAATTCTTGCATCTTTCTGGGACCAGCGAACACCGTCCCTACCAGAGGTTCAGAGCAGGGGGTTACAACCGTATATTTTCATTATAATTGTTTCTATACAACACGATTACTGATCACTTATTCACCTTGCATTATATAAAGTCACGGATTTGTCACTTGATTCACTACACCTAATTGTGTGTTGGAGCGCCTATTTTTTCTCTGGCACACCCCCTTTTGAGCCCTGCCCTCTCTCTAGCAGTGCACCAATTGTATCTAGTGACTGCCTGGTCACATGATCTTCCCCACAGAACTTTGCATCTTTGGTCCTCTTCTGTTGCACTGACAGCCATTTAGTGAACCCCCGAGCCGAATCTTCACAGATCGATCACAGGAGAACAGATCGATCGGCAATTTATCTAATTACTTATCATTGTGTGGATTGTAAAAATAAATGATCTATTTATACAGTAAATCTCAGTATTGTGAGGGGTTCCTTAGAATTCCCTGGCAAAGCCGGGTACTTGCACCTAGTATAAAATAAATTGCAACCAGTGTTTGTTTGAATGTAGGATTTTATTAATACGCAGGCGTGCTGGGCCTCTTTCATATCCTCAGATTGAGCATAAAGCCATTTAATATATGAAGTGCCGCCTAGTGGAAATGTTAGGTACTGTTCCTTCATTCTGAAAGGACAAAAACCCATAAAGCAGTTTACATTAGTAACGTGCATTTGAATTTAAATATATTAAAAACATTTTAACGAGTTCGATAATGAGTTATATGGAAAGAAAACACATGGTCAAATATCCTTAAACATACAATACATTATGCTTTTTATTAAGGCTGGGGAGCTCAACTCCGGTGTTTATGCCACCACCCCTCCACCCCCCAACAGATCAGGATATCCCAGCTTCAGCACAGATGGCTCAATCAGAGGCTCACTCTGATTGAGCCACCTGTGCTGAAGCAGGGATATCCTGAAAACCTAACCTGTTGGGGGATGGCTCGAGGACTGGAGTTGTGCACCCCTGCATTAAGGGATAGGTGCAGGGGTTCCAACCTTACAGTAATAAGGCCTGAACTCTAAAGAAAACATGTTTTACGAAATATTCAGCGCCTGTTTTTTTAATCTCCTCTGAAATAGCACAGTGAGCGTCTAAGGTCATTTACAGCTGAAAATAAGTATTTCTGGGAGAAGAAAGAACACACATGCATGTATCTTCAGTCCACAAGGGAATAAAGAAATATAATCAGAAATCTTCTGAGTGTGATGGTGCAGTATACAGGCAGATTTCTGCAGGGAAGTGATGGGGCTTGTTAAAGCATTATATTTCTAAATCAATTGTGGGGGACGGACTTGTGTTTTGACAAACAGAACATGATACTACACTGAATTATATATACAAGCTAATAATGGGAGGTCTGGTGAAAATACAACAGGCAAAAGCCAAGATATGGGGAAGAATCCTGTTGAAAATGTCAGCTTGGGGAAGATCCCGCCTGTGATTTCAATCTTCAATTATCCAGCAAATGTGCAGTTTTAATTCTCACCTGTTAGGCTTCCGTCACGCACTGATCTGTGGGAAGGAAATACATGGACATTTTAAAGAAGTGGTGTACACACACACATTACTTTGTAACCTACATTATTTGGGTTATCAAATTTGTGTCTGTTGTACATTGTAATACAGAGACAGAAAGGACCCTGTAATTATTGAGTTGGTGTCAAATCAAGCCTTGTATCCTAATCTTGGGACAGATCATGAACTCTCCGTTGTGTGCTACATGCTATAGGGTCGCCAGGTGTCCAGTATTGAACAAGAGAGTCCTGTATTTGGACACCCTGTCCAATAAAATAAGAGGTTATACTGGGCATGTACTGTATGTGTATACCGGTATTACCTCTCTGGACATACTGTAGTGACCTGGATGACTTTGGGGGGCCGCAGGATTTCCCTGAGCAGGGCTATTACTTGGGGGGCTGGGCAGCTTCCTTCATCCTGATTGGCTGCATTTCCCTGCAGCAGCCAATCAGGAGGAGGTGTCAGGAGCCTGAGGTAGGGCTAAGGAGAGGAGGAAACAGCATGGAACAGAGAGCGGAGAGGTGTATCTGTGTCTCGAGTGTGTGTGTGTGTCACGAGTGCATCGCCATTGTGTTCTGTATTTTTTGAGAAGCCATCTAGCAACCTTATACTTGCAGTGGGTTTGATTTTGTGCTGTTTGTTTTGTTTTCATGTAAATGTGTTGTGTGTTACAGTGACCTGACATTCATGCGGTATTTCCGTAGTGTTGGGTTCGCCAGTTTTGTTGTTGGGTTTGCCATGCGTGAAATGTGCTTTGGTGTTTCTGCAGCTGTTGAATTCAGTTATTCATCACATTGTGTTTGTTTTCAGACTTGTGTGTTTCAGGTTTGTTGGGCATTACTTTGAGTTTTTTTATGGGTTAGTCTTTGTATGTGGTAGGCGAGGGGTGCGCAAACATTTTCGTCTGTGCCCCCCTGCCTGCTCTCCCCCCTTCTCACGCCCTCCCTCCCCCTCTTTACTTTGTCTCCGGCGTTTCTGACATCACAGCATGATGTGACCCTGGGGCGATGCGTTGCCAGAAGCCGCCGGAGACAAGGTCAGGGAACTTATAGAGGCCTTGTGCGTGCTTCCCCGCCATTTAATTTAAATGCTCTTGGGAAGATAGGGGATTTCTGTAAGCACTGCGCCCCTCCCTCCATCCAGAATATCTCACGCTCTCCCCACCCCTTTTGCGCACCCCTGTGTTGGTCATTGAACCTGGGATGTGTTGGACGTTGGGTTGTCAGACGATGTCGTGCTGCATGAGACTTGAGTATTGCACATTTACTTGGACCAGTGCTAAGTACTCCATTATACTTATTGTTGACATCTGTCTTTAGCTCTGCTGCTTATCTGTGTGTGCCAATTCAATGTGCAATACTCATACATGTCTGCTATATATTACCAACATGTCGGTGCACACATCAGCATATGCATCTATTCTGAGCTTTTATTATTGGTGATTCTGACCAGCCGGTCCAAGTGCCCAGGAGACAACTTAGTTGCCTCCACACTCTAGGGTTTGGGTCTCTGCGTGTGCATATGGAAGCCTATACATAGTTACATCTGACACATTAACCTCTTCACTACTTCTGTTTTTTCACACATTACAGTTAGCTTACAGCTTTTATACCAGCTTATTTGTGATCTGTTGAATGTGTTCATACTTATGTCTGTAACTTCATGTATTTTCAATTCATTAGTGTTCAGTAGCAATCAGTCCTTGGTACACTGTGGGTCCTTTTTATTAAACTACCGACACGTTTAATTCGAGCACGGCTAGCACCGCAAGCCGGGGGATGCCCCGGCGTGCTAGCCGCACTCCCTCAGCGTGCCGCGCATCACAGATGCGCGGTCACGCGTCATCGGGTGCCTGCGCCCCCTGCACGCTCGTCCAGGGCTCCCCGAGGGAGCCCTGGTGTCCCGCGATGTGGGGGACGGCGGCAGGGGGTTCCGGGGGACCCGGCGGACCCGGCAGCGGGAGGGAGAGCGCCCCGATCGGAGGGCGCTCTTCCGCTGCTTCGGCACGCGCCCGGCACCCTCCGGCGCGCGCCAGGTTACTGCTGCGGCCGAGACCGGGCAAATGCTCGAATAAACTCGGCCGCAGCAGTATATATTTTGTTATATGTGTTTAATAAATGTTGATATCTTTTGTATGCTAGAGTGGTAATCTAGGACTCTTTTTTCTTTGTCATGTTCACACAGATATATATATATCTATCAAAAAATAAATAGACGATACCGTTCTGTGGCTAACGAAATGCTTTTATTTGTGCGAGCTTTCGAGATACACTGATCTCTTCTTCCGGCGATATATATACTTAGTTAAGTTATGGTGGGTAAAAAAAGTGACAAAAACCCTCCACAGCAAAGCATATAGCAAATGGAAATATTGCTGTATGCTCATTTGCATGTCTCAGACATGTCTGCAGCCCTGCCTTTCACCATTATCACCCAGCACACTGCACTTCCATTGCATATATATATATATACTAGCTGAGAGACCCGGCGTTGCCCGGGATGTAATGTTCCTGCTCTCCTCTCTCTTTCCCTGTCTCCCCCCCTCTCTCTTCCCCTGTCTCCCCCTCTCTCTCTTCTCCCCTCTCTCTCCTCGTCTCTCCCCCCCCTCTCTCTCTCTCTTCTCCCTGTCTCTACCCCCTCTCTCTTCCATGTCTCCCCCCTCTCTGTTTGTCCGTTCCCATCAATCCAGCTCCCCCCCCTTCTACAGTCCGGTCCCTCCCCCCCCCATTTACCAGTCCGGTCCCCCGACCCCTTTCGAGCTCCGTTCCCCCCTCCTTTACAGCTTCATGTGTGTGTGTGTGCGCGTCAGTCAGTGGGTGTGTGTTGTGGGTGCGTCAGTCAGTGGGTGTGTGTGTGTGCGTCAGTCAGTGTGTGTGTGTGTGTGCGTCAGTCAGTGTGTGTGTCTGTGCGTCAGTCAGTGGGTGTGTGTGTGTGGTGTGTGTGGGCGTCAGTCAGTGGGTGTGTGTGTGTGCGCGTCAGTCAGTGTGTGTGTGTGTGTGTGTGTGTGTGTGTGTGTGTGGTGTGTGTGCACAAGTCGGTGTGGTGTGTGTGTGTGCGCGCGTCAGTCGGTGTGTGTGTGCGCGTCAGTCGGTGGGTGGGTGTGCGTGCGTCAGTCGGTGGGTATGTACACGTCAGTCTGTGTGCACGTCAGTCTGTGTGCGCGTCAGTCAGTGTGTGTGTGTGCGCGTCAGTCAGTGTGTGTGTGTGTGCACGTCAGTCTGTGTGTGTATGTGTGCGTCAGTCAGTGGGTGTGTGTGTGTGTGTGTGTGCGTCAGGTCGTGTATGTGTGTGTGCGTCAGTGTATGTGTGTGTGCATCAGTGTGGTGTGTGCGTCAGTCAGTGTGTGTGTGTGTGTGTGTGTGTGTGTGTGTGTCAGTCAGTGGGTTGTGTGTGTGTGCCCCGTCAGTCAGTGGGTGTGTGTGTGCATGTCAGTTTGTGGGTGTGTGCGTCATTCGGTGGGGTGTCTTGTGCGTGCGTCAGTCGTGGGTGTGTGTGCGTCAGTCAGTGGGTGTGTGCGTGCGTCAGTCGGTGGGTGCGTGCGTCAGTCGGTGGGTGTGTGTGTGTTCGTCAGTAGGTGGGTTGTGCCCGCGTCAGTCAGTGGGTGTGTGTCGTGTCACTCGGTGGGTGTGTGTGCGTCAGTCGGTGGGTGTTGTGCATGCGTCAGTCGGTGGGTGTGTGTGTGTCAGTCGGTGGGTTGTGCGTGCGTCAGTCGGTGGGTGTGTACACGTCAGTCTGTGTGCGCGTCTCAGTGTGTGTATGTGTGCGTCATCAGTGGGTGTGTGTGTGCGTCAGTCAGTGTATGTGGTGTGCGTCAGTGGTATGTGTGTTAGCGTCCGTGTGTGTGTGTGTGTGTGTCAGTCATTGGGTGTGTGTGTGCGTGCGTCAGTCATGGGTGTGTGTGTCTGCACGTCATTCAGTGTGTGTGTGTATGTGCGTCAGTCGGTGGGTGTGTGTTGCTCTCAGTCAGTGTGTGGGTTGCACGTCAGTCAGTGGGTGTGTGTGTGTGCGTCAGTGTGTGTGTGTGTGCGTCAGTGTGTGGTGTGTGCGCGCAGTGTGTTGTGGTGTGTTGGTAGTAGTGGTGTGTGGTTCGTGTGTGTGTTTGTGTGTGGTGGGTGTGTCAATCAGCGGTGTGTTGCGTTCGTTCAGTCAGTGTGTGTGTGTGTGCGTCAGACAGTGTGTGTGTGCGCGTCAGTCCGTGGGTGGTGTGCGCTGCGTCAGTCGGTGGGTAGGTGTGTGCGTGTCCTTCGGGAGTGTGCGTCGATCGGTGGGTGTGTGCGTGTGTCAGTCGGTGGTTGTGTGCGTCGTCAGTCAGTGGGTGGGTGTGTGTGCGCGTCAGTCAGTGGGTGTGTGTGTGCGTCAGTCAGTTGGTGTGTGCGTCAGTCAGTGTGTGTGTACGTCAGTCAGTGTATGTGTGTGTGTGTTTAGTGTGTGTGTGCGCGTCAGTCAGTTGTGTGTGTGCGTCAAGTCAGTGGGTGTTTGTGTGTGCGTCAGTCAGTTGGGTGTTGCGTCAGTTCATTGTGTATTCGTGTGTGTAGCGTCAGTCAGTTGTAGTGTGTTGCGCGCGCCAGTTGTGTGTGTGGCGCGCGGGTGTTCGTCAGTGTGTTTTTGTTGTGCGCATTCATCAGTGGGTGTGTTTGTCAGTCGTGTTTGTGTGCAGTCAGTGGTGTGTGTGTGTGTGTGTGTGTGTGTGTGTGTGTGTGTGTGTGTGTGTGTGTTTCAGACAGGCAGTTTGTGTTGCAGTTCGTGTGTCAGTCAGTTTGTTGTTGTTGTGGTGTGTGTGTGTGTCCCTTCTCCCCCCCCCCCTCTGCTTTTTCCTCTGCCCTGTCACGAAGGGGGGTGGGGGGTGGTTGTGATACCTGCTCGCGATCCCGGCTTCCCAGCCTGGTCCGGCCGGGAGGGTCGATACCTGCTGGCGCCGCCGCGGGTGGGGGTGGTGGTTGTGGTGAAAGCTGCTGGCGCTACCCGTCTTCCCGGCCCGGCCGCGGGGGGTGGTGGGGGTTTGATGAGGTACCTGTCAATTTGGAGAGGCTGTGGCGTCAGTTACGTCTTCCCGGCCCGGCCGCGAGGGGGAGGGGGGGAGTGGAGGAGGAGAGGAGGGATGATGCGGTACCTGGCAACGTGTGAGAGGCGTCGGTCAGTGTGTCGGCGTCGGTTACTCGGCGGGATTTGGTGTGTCGAGAGGTGAGGTGGAGGAGGGGGGCGTTTGAGGTGAGGCTGTGGCGCCGAGGGGCGTGAGCCGCTGGCCCCACGGTGCACAGGCTGGGGTTTGCTGTGGGTGGGGGGATGTGAGGAGAGGTGAGGCGGCGGCGGCACCGAGGAGCGGGCAGCGTTGCTGAGTGTGACCAATGA
>WSYH01000302.1:14017-37765 GCA_036426205.1 Ascaphus truei | reverse complement strand
TACATATATACACAAACACACACACCTTTCTACCTTTCTGCATTTTGATTTGCAATCTGAGAAAGGTCACATTGACCACCAGCTACGGACTTGGACTGTAAAAAAACATTTTTACTTATCAGTGGCTTGAGCCGCCTGTGCTGAAGCAGGGATATCCCGAAAACCTGACCTGTTGGTGTCCCTTGAGGACTGGAGTTGGTCACTCCTGATCTTAATGTGTGGCTTTGCTGTTCTTGATACAAAGCAAATACAATGGCTAATACATGTATATTTCCACCTGTGTTTAGCATTGTACAATGTCAAATACCTCGTTGTTTTCTTACCAGTTTGAGGCATAATGCGAATATTTTCCTCACCAAGCCCTTGCTCCAGAGAGAAATTACGGAATTTGGCTAGCAGTTCTGGCCTCAGTTCCTTACCTCGGCCTGAAACCAGAAAGCAAAACTGCTCCAAGAATGTTCCTGCCCATCATATCCTGCCTGAGGAATCTTCAACAACCCGCAGTCCTATTAATGTGCCAGTAATGCCTCCGATTATCCCTCTACCTTCACCTGATACACACAGGTTTTTTTCCTGCTCCCCCAGTATACCACTAAGATATTCAATGACCCCCTCATATTTCTTATTCATACTCCCATAATGTTTTATACCGTTCCACATATCCACCCGGTGTATTGTTTCCTTCCTGCTCAGATTCTTGTTTTAGCATCCACTCCCCATTGCATCCCAATATATTCACATCTGCCGCTGTTAAGTCCCATCCCTTCCTTCTCTGCTCCTTTGTATTCTCAGTGTAAGTATCCCTCCGTTTCCCGCTTTGCTTCTCTAGGTCTTTTCTAGTAACCCAATTTTATGGAATATGGTCCTATCCATTGCTACCCCTTTTACTCTATACCTTGGGTGCAGGGGCGCCAACAGCGGGGGACAGAGGGTACTGGCATCCCAGGCCCCGTGAGTCAGGCCGGGCCCCCTGCGCGGCCGTACCCCTCGATAAATCCCATTGCCCAGTCACCACGGAGTGACAGGATTTAGCGCGCTCGCGATGCGCCAGGCAGCGCAAGCGTCTCGACTAAAGGAAAAAAAACCTCCCCCCGCTGCCAGGAATTTTTTTGGGGGCCCGTGCAAGCTCTATCTGAGCTTGCATAGCGAGGCCCGCCCTATCCTGCATGGTGCAAGTCAGGTGAGTACTGCTCCATGCCTCTCTTGCTTCCTGCTCTGATTTCCCCCCCATGCTCTGATTCCCCCCCCCCGGCACAATAAATTTACTTATTTAGAAATCCGTGGAGCGCTGGATCCCTTTACTGCTTTTACATGATCACAGCATAAAGATCCCGCCGGGCAGGATCATACTATTTTAGCTCCGGGATCTTTCCCCCGAAAAAGTTATCGTTTTTTCCTTCGGACATTGTTATTATTTTTGTCCGGGGTAAACAAGCGAGGTACCGGGTCCCCCTTAATAGCCAGCCATGGCATCACTGGGAAATGTCATGGGAGAAAATTGCTACTTACCTACTCATCATGCAGACACGTCAAGCATTGCCCCCAATTTATCTATGTTACCAGTATTGCACCCAGGCTGCCCAAATCACCAAATCCTACTTGTATGTAGAGTGCAGATACACATAGAGTACCACACGCACCCATTGCACAAACAGTGTTGTGTCAAGCTCCTATTTTGTATAGAAGTGTTATTCCAAAGGCAGTGCAAGCTGCCTATCCAGCAGAGGCTGCCCTGCCTACTATATATGTATAGATAGATATATAGATATATAGATATATATAGATAGATATAACATATACAAATATTACTTGTGAACACATTCACATGTCTTAGACAAGTCTGCAACTCTGCTTTTCGCCATTATCACCTAGCATACAGTGCTTCTACTGCAGCAAGGGATTCTGGGAAATGACATGCAAATGAGCACACAGTGCCACCTTTTGTCTTAAAGCCATAATTACATGACACCCTTAAGCCAATGCTTGCTGTTTTTATCACAGCTTGAGTCACCTTTTCACCCACCACACGGATGAGACCCACAAGGTAGAAACAGCCTGTCTGTGAGTGGGTCTCATCCGTGTGAGGTTAGGTGTACTGGCTTTGCAATTTAAGACTTGAGTAGGTCTTCACCACACATTATTTAGGTTATGGTGGGTGAAAAGGTGACTCAAGCTGTGATAAAAACAGCAAGCATTGGCTTAGGACGGTCAGTAATTATGGCTTTAAGACAAAAGGTGGCACTGTGTGCTCATTTGCATGGCATTTCCCAGAATCCCTTGCTTCAGTGGATGGACTGTATGCTGGGTGATAAGGGCAAAAATCAGGGTTGCAGACCTGTCTAAGATATGTGAATGTGCTCACAAGTAATATTTTTGTGCAAACTGGGGGCGAGGCGCACGAGATTTACTGCGGGGCGCGGGGTTTACAGAGGCCCTGTGCGCTTCCCGAAGGCACTTAAATTAAGTGCTGGGGAAGTGGCCCAGGACTCTGTAAACCTTACTTACCTTGGTTCAGCCGGCATCTGGAGATGCGTCGGCATCGCAACGCGGCATCATATGATGCTGCATGGTCATGTGATATCACGTTGCTATGGCAAAGTGCCGTCATGATGCCCAGACACAGGGAATCACAATAAGGAGGGAGGCGCACGAAGAGCAGGAGAGCCGGCAAGGTGGCGCAGGGGAAAAAGATTGCGCTCCCCTGCTATATGCTATACGGTGGAGGGTTTTTAGTCACCTTTTCACCTACAGTACCATAACATAAATAATGTGTTATATAGATATCGATATCTATATATCTATTTCTAACTATATATTTATATACACATATATATGTGATACCATCAGGTATCTCTAGCTGCTGGAACAGTGCAGTATGCGTACTTTCCAGCTCACACAGAGTTAGGCTAAGGCCCCGCTCCCAGAGTCAGCGCTCCCGCGCTGCAGACAGGCGGGGCGCTGACATACAAAGACCGCGATATGCGGTCTGTAGGGAGCGGGAGCCGGAGCGGGAGGTGGGCGGGAGTGGGAGGTTTGAGCGGGAGGGGGGGCGTGGCTTGAGCGGAGGGACCCGCTACTCTCCCCCACCCCCCTCCATGGCTCGGTTAAGTAAAGCAACACACACACACACACAGACAGAGGCAGGCACTCACGCACTCACGCACTCAGGCACACACATACACACACACACACACAGACAGAGGCAGGCACTCACGCACTCAGGCACACACATACATACACACACACACAGACAGAGGCAGGCACTCACGCACTCAGACACACACACAGACAGGCACTCATGCTGCTTTCACTCCACACTCCTCCCCGCTCCCCGAAGCCTCTCCTCCTCCCGAAGCCTCCCTTCCCCATTGGCTCACAGCCACACCACGTGACGCGTCAACGCTAGGGAACACCATTCTCTTGTATCCCATAGCGGCTGACGCGCCACAGCGTGTAGTCAGCTGTGCAGCCAGTGGGGACCGGGACCGGCTCCGCAGGATTCCCCTGCTGGTGGGGAACTAGCGTGTGGCCGCCCGCGCCAACGAGCGCAGCGGGACCGAGGCCGTAGTCCTCCCTGGATTGGCTGTTGCAGCTGCTGACTAATTAATCTGGATGGACTCCCTTTGTGAATAAGAAAGCGTTTAAGGCAAACAGAGTGATGCAATGTGAGAGAGCCATGCTGAGAGTCACATAGTGAGATACTTTTTTTAGGGCCGTCCACCCATTCCATAGACCTTCCATTAAAACTTCTCCCTGTTGTCTGCCCCGGTCAATTCTCAAGCTAGTGCACCTCAGATCTTTTTGTCTAACCCATCCCTAATTAAGATCTGCCATGTTTAGCCGGTCACCACTAACTCACCTCAGCTTGCCGTACTTACTTTATCATCCTGGAAGTCTGGTTGAACAGGAATATCAGACTGGGCACACACGGAACACAAGGCAAACAGGACCATCAACCCCAAACTAAGCAGAAGTCCCTTCATGGTTCAATCTTGGTCTCAGGTATTATGATGTTTCCTTCTGTGTATGTGAGCAACACACTGAATCCTGACCTCTTTTATACAGAGCTGGATAACACTGTTAGACAATCACACAGCTGGGACCAGATCATGTGGCTTAGAGGCTGGCTTTGGCAAGTGCAAGCATTACCCTCTGTGCCCCCACTCCCCTCCCCCCCCCACAGTTGAGCTGCAGAGTCAGAGAATGTTATGGAATGTACCCAGAGGGCAGGGGAGGAACCTGGAACACGGGAGGAGGGGGGGGGGGGGTTGTGATAAGTTTTGATGGGGATGAAGGGTATGTCATCGGTTGTGTAACCAGTCTAGCTGTGAAACACATTGGGGCCGATTCACAAAGCAGTGATAAGTATTTTTAAGTGCGATAAATTCCTTTATAGCACAATACTGCCTGCTGCGCGGTTCACAAAGCAGTGATAACAGTGCAGAATTGCGCTATAAAGGCTTTTTATCACCAATAAACAGTGATAAAAAAGTCATACAATCTGCCCAAAAATGGCAAATCTGCCGTTTTTTGCCAGTAAGCGCTATTCACGAAGCAGTGATAACTGAATCGTACTGTAAAAGCTCACCATTTCTGTTCACCAGCTAAAGGCTGGCGCAAAAGTGATGGAGACATCCATAAAAGCATAATTTTTTTTTCTGCATACCATTAATACAAGAGGCTGGTGAGGGTCTCTGGGTGGTTCCCGTTGGTGTCTGGGGGCCCTCGGGTGGTCCCTGCTTTTGTTTGGGGGCTCTCGGGTGGTCCCTGCAGGTGTCTGTGGGCTCTCGGGTGGTCCCGTGGGTGCCTGGGGACCCTTGAGTAGTCCCCGCGGGTGTCTGGGGGCCCTCGGGTGGTCCCCATAGGTGGTCCCCTCGGATGTCCATGGGGGCCTCAGGTGGTCCCCACAGGTGTCTGGGGGTCCTTGGGTGGTTCCCACGAGTGTCTGGGGGTCCTCGGTTGGTCCCGCGGGTATCCGGGGATCTTCGCTGGCCTGCGGTACTAATCCTGTGCCTTAAAAAAAAATCTATACATACATTCAAATAAATACATCTACCCCCCCACCCAATACATACAGTAATGGGCAAAATAACTATTATCCAGATATGGATAAACATTAGCAGCCAACATAAATAAAGTAAATAAACCTTTCTACTTACCCCTGCCATCATGAAGGGCGTCCTCATCAGCATACTGCAGGGTCATATGTCCTCTGTTGCCAGAAAGAATACAAGAAATAATGCAATCTAATGGCCCCTAACCCCTTAATCACCTTAGCGATTAATAACTGCTATTGTAATAAAGGGGTTAACCCACCTGCCCCGCTACCCACCTGGTGGCCTAACCACCCACCCCGGGCCCATAAGGAGGTGACGTCACTTTAAAGGATGATGTGAGGTACCTCCATTGGAGATGCCAAATCCTTACCATAATAACAAAGGCGGGCACATCATACAGCGTCCAATCAGATTGGAGCTGTACCATCTGACCATGAAATGTGACGTCACAGGCCATATATAAGGCCTTGACATCTCATTTTACCTCAAGAAGCCAACGAGACAACATCGTGTTGTGGATTTACCATGGGGCTCTGGATTGACAGATGAAGATAGAAGATTACAGAAAAGAAAGAAATAATGACAGATGAAGAAAGAAGACGGTGATACAAGATAAAAGAAAGATGAATTTTGTTACCTGTTCCGGATCTTCAAGGTGGATGGCATTGGATTGATTTTGATGACGTTGTGGTACGAGAGATTGCAGAATCGCTGGGATTCTGAGAGCCAACGCTTCAAAAGGTAAGAAAAATGTTGAATGTATGTAATTTTATTTTTACAAGTTTTTTGATTGTACTTCTGTATTTTCATGTTTTTAATTGCCCATTGACTGATAATGTATTAATCTGTGCCCGTTTAGGGTACAGATCAATACAGTAAGAGACAATTCATTTTTTGGCAAATGCTTTCTTCTATTGATTGTTGGTTTTAAGTTTTCTGTTTATTGTTTGGCTTAAATTGTCTGTCATTTTGATGATTTGTTTTTATTTATTTTTCCGATTTGTTTTTAATTAATTATTTATTTTGTTGGCTATTGGTTTTAATTGATGTGTTGGCTAGTGGTTGGGGTTAGGGGACATCACCCCAGACCGGGGCCTGTATCTCTGGAAGTAGGGGGTGCCCGGGGCTGAAACCAATGCGGTTCAGCTCAAGAGATCTCCTGCTCATGTACACTCTTATTAAAATCTATATTTTTACTGTACGATCGCCTGTAAGAGCCGTGCATGGAGATGCAGCTTCTCCATGCAACTCTTACAGGCTGCATTTTATAGAATTATTGGACCGATAACACTGATACAAAAAACAGGTTGCACGATAGTGCCTTTTTTTTATCGACCTTAAAAAAATGGCCTTCACGTCTTAGTGAATCCCGCTTTTGGCTTCATGTTTTAAAGCGTAATTTAAAAAATCAGATTCGGACACAACAGCACTGATTTTATCACTGCTTTGTGAATCGCCCCATTAACTGCTAGCTTGTGGTAATAAAGACTTTCTGATTACGTATTTACAGAATATTCTGTTCTGCTGACTTTTGGGTTATGAGCAGTTTGCCTTCAGGGTTCTAGGTTAACTGGAACTGTGAGGTCCCTATGCCCCTTAACCTCCTCTAATTGTATTTGCATTGAGAATACATAATATACTATGGACTCCGGAGCGGACCACCAGCAACACCCGCTGGGACGTGGCGGTGAGAGAACTCACGACATCGCACATCATACACTGTTGTGTTTAATGCTTTTAAACATCGTACACATTGTGAGTGCGATTCTTACACCTTTTTTTACATATAAAGTTTTATTTTTTGATCTGCACAATGGTCCCTCTCTCTTTTCTATATTGAGGTACCAACTACCTGACTCCAACATATAAGAACACACTGCCATGGTATTGGATACGCCCATATAACCCTACCGCACTGTGAGTAGGCACCACATAAGGGACAAGTTTTCTTGTAATTCACATTTTCAATACATCTACACTTAGATATTTCTCTGCGCTCTTTTTGGGTTGAATTTCTCCTACGCTCCCCCTGGATTTTGAAGAATACTTTCATCTTTCTGGGACCAGCGAAGACCGTCCCTATCAGAGGGTCAGAGCAGGGGGTTACAACCACATATTTTCATTATAATTTTTTCTACACAACACGATTACTGATCACTTATTCACCTTGCATTATATAAAGTCACGGATTTGTCACTTGATTCACTACACCTATCACATTGGTGTGTGGGAGCGTCTATTTCATCACCTCATTGTTTGCATATGGTCAAAGAACCACACAAATAAACTAGCTCATTAAAAGATTGCTGCATATTTGCACAGATCTGGCTGAACATACTGAGCTTTACATATTAAATTAACCCAAATACTCTATGTGCCTGTGTATGCGCTCTGCAAATACATTTCAGTGGCTGCACTTATCCAATGTGTAATGGAGGCGTCAACAGAAAGCGTAGGTTTTCTGCTCCACATTGTGTTTTTATTGAACTCTCTCAGTATTTGCGGTTGGATGGGGAGCAGAGCGGGCGCTAGGTGCCCCCTCTCCCACTTTATTTGCCAGTACAGTATGTGCTGTTTGCACTTTCTTTCTCCCTGATGCTGGCGCAGTGGTGCCCGATGTTGGTCATATCTCCTGTGCTCTGCAGTTTCATTTGTCACTATCGCCCACACTGCACCCAGCAGGTACCTGCCAACTCTTTGGCCTAGAGTGGCCCTGGTGTCTGTCTGGGCCCTGTCCTGGTGGTGGCAGGCGGCTTTGGGTTGGTCCATAAATTTGGGTAAGGGATGTTGTGTGGAGTCATTGGGGAGTTCCTGAGCTTTTGCTAATTCTTCCTCACTACATGTAAGAGAGAAAAAAACAGATTTAGCTGACTAGCAAAACTCTGTATAAAAGTATGTAATGGCTGCAAATAACACTGGACTGAAATAACATTGTTGCTATCTTCACCATTCTTTCTATCATAGTTGCGGGTAGCAGCCTTGTGTTTTGAGACATTAGCACAGACTGTTCTATTCATTGTTATTTCTAGGAGCTTTCTATGCATCAGCAAAGTCCGAGCTGCCATTTCTCCATGTAATACTGTCACTCCATATGTGGAACTCCTCAGGTGCGTGGAGTCCTGGTTAACCTCATATGAAGAAAAGAACACAAATGCAGAGGGTATAGTGTATTAACATTATTCATGATGACAAACAACACATGGGGGAGGGGGCGGGGGGGGGGAGGAAACAAACTCACACTCTCCCCGCTGCTATATAAGAAAGAAGTGACTTTGGGCGCACTTCAACCCTTCCCCCGAAATGACTGCTCCCAAATCAGCTGCTGGGCATGTAGAGACACATGCATTCTCCGGTCTTCTCCTTCAGCGCCTCTCACCTGCGCTCAGAGGCCTCCGTCTGTTTCAACACGTCACAGCCTCCCCAGCCAATCTGGATAGTATAGGGTTAATGCAGTGGCCTCAGAGAGTCAAAAGGCCACTGCATTAACCTTATACTATATGGACACCCACATGACAGATATAGCCATATACACTACCTCTTTGCAGCGAATAAATTGGTCTCAGTGATCTCCCATACACGGATCCACGATATTTCGATATTTCGAGGTCAGATCACCCACTGATAGAGCTGCGGTGCTCTCACTTTAGGTTAGACAGACCAGGAGCGAATTGGAAACTCAATGAGTTACTCCTTAAAATCCCGGAGATTGAACAGACCGTGGATCAGGAGATGAGGGCATACCTCCAAGACAACATGGGTAGTGTCCCCACGCAATCCACCCTATGGGAGGCCCATAAGGCAACCATACGGGGAATACTTATTGGGATTGTGGCCCGACGCATGAGAGATAGAAATAATAAGATCAAAAAACTACAATCGCAATTGACTGATCTATCTACTCTACCTAAAAATAACAAACTAGCTGCAACCCGGAAAGAATGGCTAGACACAAGAACAAAACGAAATTTACTGTTGGCCTCACAGGCGGAGAGGGACATAAATTGGACTAAACGGAAGTTTTACGAAAAAGCAAACAAGCCAGATACTCTACTTGCCAATAAATTAACCAATAAGCCCTGCTGTGACTAATCTGAAGTAAGGATCATAAGATGTTATGATACAGAACCTTAATCAGGATCCTGAAAGAATAAAGTACAGTGCAACTATAAAGAATCACCCTTTGCCACCTCAGGACAAGAGTATTGTATTTGAGTGGCACAGGGTAGGATACAGAGTAATGAGCCTCTAGCCTACCACAGTGATGGAAGGGGATCCCCTTCTGGGACCCTGGAAAGATCGGGAGTGAGAATGTCACAAGGATCATGTTTAAATATGACCTGAATTAAATCAAGCGCGTCAATATAAAAGCAATGTGCCTTCTCAGGATTGCACTGATGCAGTTGAGGAAGAATTGTACCTGTTTATAGTGTGAATAAAGACTGTTTAGTTTAATAACTACATTGTTGCAGGGGCCCATCTTTCCAATCTGCATATATGCCCAGCCGGCGTGGATCAGCACCCCTGACAAAGGTAATGCACCCTGAGTAGCCAATAATACCGACCTCTATGTAAACAAAACGACTGCATTGTTAACTTCTTATCATGTTGAGTAGGGCAGGGATCTTCAACTTTTTTCTTCTTACAGATCAATTTAGTGGTAATAATTATGTGGAGAACCACCCTACATACTTATACCATCTATATATTAATAAATGTACTGTAAATAAAGTATTTATCAAAATGATTGTGGCAGTGTGTCTGAAAACCGCCATATCACAAACTAGCATTCAGCTCTGATTGCCTGACGTGAGTTTAAGATATTTTTTGGACCACCACAAGACTCATCAGGTACCACCACCAGAGTTATCAGGGACCATCGTTTGATGATCTTTGAAGGCATTGGGTAAATAATTCCTGAAGTGAGGAACCCAGTCTAAAAAAGCAGAACCAGTTTCAGTATTGGGGTCAGTACTCCTATTTATGCCTGGTGGACCTATGTGGCAAGAGCAGGCTTAATGGTTGTCTCTTCTTTTGTCTTTTGTTTGAACTCTTCTGAACCTGGCTATTGTGTTTACACGCAGCCTTGCATAAGCTGTGATTCTCCGTGTGCCGCCAAAATACCAGCTGAGATTATGAAAGCTCAATGCCCGCAGGGGAAAGAAGGAATAGGCGGATGTTTAGCTCTTCAGGGGGAGGGGAAGTTGAGAGCCAAAACTCTATGCCTGCACTTGCTGACCCCAAACGTTTGGTGAAACGCAAACATGTTGTGTTTCCAGAGAGAACAGAAGTATCTAGGCTATGGCTGTCAGGTGTTTACCATATGTAGTCTATGCTTGTCAGCTCATCTGGGCTGACCCATCCTGACGGGAATATTCTGTGACCAGTTTTAAAGCACAAATGTGAGAGTGAGGAAGAGCAAATGGAGGCTATACACTCCTGTTACTGCCAGAGAGGCCAGCATCTACTGCCTCTGCTAAGTAAGAGGCAGAAGTAGTGAGCTAGTGGCAGTAATTGATTGATTTGGTTAAAGCTGTAGTTATGCATTTTATATTTTATAAATAGACCTCAAACCTAAGTTACGTATTGCTTTTGCGGGTGACCATATTTTCCTGGGACAAATTTAGCGAATGCGCAAACGGCGAGCACCCACCACGTATGCTGAAAAGTGCAGAGCGCGCATTCGCTTCCCGCCCAAGCATGCACGATCAGTACTTGCTAGATGCTGGTGTGCATGCACGGTTGGGACATTTTATAAATCCGGGACATTTGGCAACATTTCAGGACACTGGGACAAAGAAGAAAAAACTGTGACTGTCCCGGCTAAACCGGAACGTCTGGTCACCCTATCCTTGTCTGAGTGGCCATCAACAAAGCAAATCTGGTTTAGAAGCTGCATGGGATGGAAGGTACGGTGGTTCTGCTAACCCTGTTTTCTTACCCTCTATTCCACATATATCTGCATGCAGTTTTGTCAGTGGTTGCACTGAGATATAGGACATTTTATTGGATGAGTTTCTTGGGTTGTGTCAATTTCTACTTTTCTTACCAACATTTTTCTCCATTTAGACACCAGTTCTGGGATGGTGTAAACCTATTTACCTAGGACCATGGTAACAAAAGTATAACATCTGGAAGGCATACACAATCATACAGCCGGCTAAAGCACTGGAGGATCCATACATCAGTGGGTAAAAGGCCCCTGGGGGCTTTACCTCTCCTCTCCTTTGATGGACTCTGGCAGCCTGCTCACCATTTCTACCTGATGCAGAGGGATTTGGGACAATGCTGCTGCGTATCAGAGCTTCTCCATGCTCCCTTTGGTCAGATGTTTTATGTCAGTGTGCTCCTGAATACTGACACGCTCCCAGGTCTTCCAGGACCCAGCGGCAGAGAGGGGTGGGAGGGGGAGAGATAGGGGGACTGAGAGGTAAAGAGGGTGGGGAGGACACGAGTTCCAGGAAGAGGAGTGGGATAATAGTGAGTGCATTGGCATGAAAACCCCCCTATGTCACATCCACTTGTCACCCACTATCCCGTCCATGTCACTCTCTTCCCCCAACCCCCCATACATCTTCCACCCTCACTTCATGTCTTAGACTGCCCTAGTGAATGTTATTTGTAATGTGTGGCCCCTGTTGCTCGCCACTGACATCAGAAAGTGGATCGTAAGCCGAGTGACACGCCCATTGTGTGCTCATTTGCATGGCACTACCCAGAATCCTTGTGTGAAGCTGAACAGCGGTATGACGTGACAATGGGTGCTTGAAGCAGGTAGCAATTGAAGACATGCAGGGTTCTGTATCTGCAGAAGTTTGACAAGAAAGTTGCATTTGATGCAAACACTCAAGGGAGGTTTTTTGTTTTCTCACTGTCCCCGCACAGCACAAATATTGTCAGTTTGATACAAACTACTCAAATAAATGGTACAATTGGCTTACATTCACCACAAAAAGAAATATTATTTATTTCGTTATTAAAACGGAACTGTCCTCCTGAGCCTTTCCATTTACATCCAGGCCGGTGTGATCTCACCTGGGGGCTTCTGAAAAACAAAAACAATCGTTGGAAAGAATATCTGAATGTGCGTCACAGCCCCCAAATGTAACATTGTGTCAGGTCGGAATGTTCTGTGGCCTGTCCATACATTCTCTGTGTGCTCACACATTGTGTCCATTTAGGCTGTTTGTTAATACGTATTGAAACATTATGCACTCACTTGTACTGAGAAGACAAAGCTTCTCTTTTCTTTAGTAAGGCATAAGGTTAAAATAAACACACGATTCGTTGTTGCACTGAAAGTAGTGAGTAGCAAATAGTGAAAACAGAGGCCCATATTTAATACTTGGGTGACGCAGTACATAGATTAGAGAGAAGAGAGTTCACCATGAAAGAGAACCTAGAGAGATGGAAATCTTTGCCCTGAAAAGCTTAGTCTGTCAGGGGTGCTCAAACGTTCCCCGCTGCGCCCCCCTGCCTGCTCTCCCCCTCTGCTCGTGCCCCCCTACTTACCTTGTCTTCGGCGTCAAATGATGCCACAGGGTCACGTGGCAACGTGACATCACGTGATCCTGGGGCATCATTTGACGCTGACAAGGTTAGGGACGTTGCAGGGGCCTCACGCGCCCCCCGGCATTTCATTTAAATGCTTTGGGGGGGAAACAGGGGGCCTCTAACCCCCGTGCCCCCCCTGAAAATCTTGCGTGCCCCCCAGTTTGTGCACCCCTGGTCTAAGTGAATGTGGTATTCAAGAGTCCAGGTTCTGGATACAGAAATCTCACATATCCTCATTTAGATTGTAAGCTCTCCGGGGCAGGGATTTCCTTTCCTATTCTCTGATCTTATTGTGTTATAACTCCCTGAACTGCATTGTCTCTCTTTTAAAGCACAGAGTACAGCTGAAGGCGCTATATAAATATATACATCAGAGACCAGGAGTGCACAGATGCCCAGAGCCTATGGGACGTATACTACCTAAACCAGGGCTTTGGGAGGTAAAAATAAAAAGATGGGGTTGGGGGGTAACAACCATTTTGTATCAAAGTTCTTACGAACAACAACTGTCACATTACATGTCATACAACATTTGGTAAACACCATATTTTACATTCAGCCCTCCCATATCCTCTCTCCCTCTGGGAGCGCACCCCTATCCAGCATCCCGGGCTCCCAGACTCTATCATACTTCCTAGTGGTGGGGTTCAGACAATGAGGTAAGTTTCTCATTAATTGAACATCATTGATCCTTCTAAATATCCTCTCTTCTGGAGGACGGGAGGTCTTTCCCACGCCGCTACAGCGCATCTAGCCGCCCCGTTAAGAATATGCAGGATCAATCTTTGTGTAAAATGATTCACATCCTCCATAGGTTTAGCTAGGATAATCAGAGTTGGGTCTAATGGGATGTTGTATCTTCAAATCTTTTTATAATTAATTTCAAAAACTGTCCTCAAACTCCTGCATTACTGGGCAATAACCCATGTGCCCAAATCCCCTAAGTTGTCCACAACCCTCTACCGAGGTCCCCGGGAACTTGACTTTAGGTCTTTTTGGGGTGGTGTAGTACCAACGTAACAAAATGTTATATAACATTCTCTTTTGTTACCATCATATGAGGTTTTACCCGGCTATTGTCCAGATATCTTCCCCTTCCTCTTGTTATTCAGTCTGGAAATCCAGGGCCCACTAGTCATATATTTATGGGTTGGGGTATCTTTTTTAAGAGTTATCCTGGTACAGAGATGATCTTACACTCTTTTGTATTTTTTTTGTTTTACATAAATCTTCAAATCGTGTATATCTAGGAAATTCCTCAGTGTGGATGCCCTGATGCACAAAATGGCGGACCTGCATATACCTAAATAGCTCAGCTTGGGGCAGACCATACTTTCTCATCAGTTCCTTAAAGGACATTAGTTTATCCTTTTCTAATAAATCTCCTATCTCCAGAATTCAAAACCCTGACCCTGTAAACCCCGGATTACCGAACAAGGGCGTGAGCCTAGAAGGGGTCGACACAACCTTATATTTCTTTTTTGTCATCTGCCAAGTTTTCATAGTAAATCCAATTACTGTCGGTTACGACTGTCTCCCAATCCCTGTCCCACAACTAGACCGCAACAAAACGAGCTCTCCAGGTCCACCCAAGCATACACTCCTCTCGGGGGGTGCCAGTAAAGTATTTGTTTTATATGGGAGGGGGATATTGTAAATTTTAGGATATTTGGAACAGCCATACTGCAGGTAAGATGAATATTCTCCCGAGACTCTTGTACTATTCAGACATTACATTGCTGTCCCGCAATCAAATATAAAAGAAATTCGAAATCTAATTAGCAGTTTATATGGAACACACCAAACAACGAGGATAGCTAGGTCAATTATGTTGGTTGGACACCAAGTAAGGGGGTGTCCAACATAATTGACTAGCTATCCTCGGTTGTTTTTGTGTTTCCATATAACTGCAAATTAGATTCGAATTTCTTTTATATTGATTGCGGGACAGTATTATGAATTTTCGAAAATAGTACAAGAGTCTCGGGGGGAGAATATTCATCTTACCTGCAGTTATACGCCCCATCCAGGATATACAATGAGAATTCCAGGCTGTTATTGAACATTCTAGTATGTGTTACCATGAAATAAAATGCTGCCGACGTTGTTATAACCTTTATTTTCCATATGATGTGTTATAGCAGTTGGTAAACTGTTTGGGCTGCAAGCAGAGCGCAATGTCACCTTTTGGTTACGAGTGAAGGAATTCAGAGAGAGGTATCTTTTTTACTTGTTGACTTAGGGGAACTCACAGCTCTACAAAGTCTGTTATCTGTAGGACCTCCTGTCTAAGCCATGGTTAAAGAGCCTGTCGCCCTCAGGACTTGACTGTATGAGAAAAGGATATAGTTCCCAGAATGACCACTTCTCACCCCTTTCCACTGAATTGTCCATGAGGATGTCCAGACCGAGTAAAGAAGTATATTAATAGAGGGCCCTCTGCTTTCTTCCCCTCTTTATCTTTTTCCTGCTACAAGGGTCAGGTTGTGCACCATGCAGGACTGCGAACTGACCCTGAACAGGACAGAGCCGTTTGATGTCTTGAAATTGGTCGTCATAGCAACAACAATCCAAAACCTCATTGTGTTTTATTCTTGCCTTAGATTTGCTAAACCCAACTGCAATGCTAATATTTGTAAGTTCATTATGCAAGGGCTGCGTAAAGTTTTTTAATGGCGCCCCCCCTGCCTCCTTACCTTCTGCCTCGTGCCCCCTCTCCTCCTCGGGTCCGGCGTCAAATGACGTCACGTTACCATGGCAACATGACATTGTGTGATCCCGCAGCATCATTTGACGCCTGTTACCATGGTGACGCATCGCCGAATATCGGTAAGTGAAGCTGCGGAGGCCTCACGCGATCCCCCCAGCACTTCATTTAAGTGCCTTGAAGGAGAGCGCGAGACGTCTATAGCCGCCACGCCCCCCCTGGAAATTCTCACGTGCCCTCCCACTTTGCGCACTGCTGCATTATGCTAGGGACAACATAGTCAGTGCCTAAAATGACATGAAGCATATACACTGGCGACACACTTTATTCGAGCACGGCTAGTCCCACGAATTCGGGTATACCCGGGTGTATTGAGGTTTGTGACTGTTTTCTGCCCGAGTGCATTGGGTTATTTTCTAGGCAGGGATTGAAGCATTTTATTCCCACTGGCTGCAATACTGCACAGTATATATATATATACTGCATTACAATTCATGAATTTATGCCATCTGGTAGACACGCGAAGCATTGCAGCCTATTAAATCCTAATCATTATCATTTAACAGATCAGCCGCCCGTCAGCCAGGCATGAACCCAGGCTGGAAAGGCAAACGAAACGGGGCTTGTCAGAGGTAAGGAGCGGCGCATTCCAGGTATCTGCCAAGTACATACTGGGTATTTGCTCGAATAAAGTGTGTCGGTGCAGTATCATTCAAAAGCAAGAATAGCGTCTACAATATTGACCAATGTACCCTTAAAACTGAGATCAAGATTGCTTGATTTGATGAGATCTAGCTCCATGTAGGACCAAATGACAGGTATGTTTCATACAGATGCAGCGGCCGTTATTGAAACACTTCACGTGTTGTATACCTCGAAATACCCATGTCAACCGTACCGCCTTAAGACGCGTGTTGACTCGTGTTTTTATCGAGTGCAGAAAATGGCATTTTAGCGTTGTCTGCAATACCGTCGAGAATCTCAAGTGGGCAATCTCGAGTTGTTGTCTTAAAAATCTAGCTATTCAACCTGTCTTTTATTGCAGTTCAGTACAGTACTTCATGTGTCTGTAATTGTAATTTGAAGATTAACGTTACGAGTTCATACTGTATAGTGTACATGGGAAAGAAGTCCTTTCTGAGGCTCTTTAGCCATACACAGATTAAAAATATGAACACATATAACAAAAGAATTTTGTACGAATTAAGTGTTGTATTTGTACAGGATACTAAAGGGGAAAGGAGCAATACAAAAATACAACAATAGAACGTCGCTTCTTCCGAATGTAAAATATTTTTTCCACATGCGTGTATGTCTAATTTGAACCTTGTTGAAACGCATATGCGTGTCATCACATTTAGGCGCATGCGTGTATGTCTTTTAACTACAGGTACAGGTATAATCTTGCACACCCGGATGAGTGTGATACTGAGTCCACATTCAATGTGAATTTCAAGTCTGAAAAAAAGAGAAATAAAAAAGAGACATCCCCTTTTTTTTTCTCGACATGGGCTGTACAATTGTTGCCATTCTTACAATAAATCACTAGGTTTTTAATTCTACAGTAGTGTATACTGTATTTTGAGGTGGGTGGCATACTGTCATTTTTATTTGGGGGTGGGGCGTTCAAATGATTCTGTTGAACTGTTCAAAAGATTTATTTGAACTAATAATCCTGCACACACACCCGGACTGACTGGCAAAGCTACAGCACAGTAGCACCACCACCCCCCCCCCCCACCTCACAAAGAACGCCTAACAAACCAAAGTGAATTAAACTGCTTATCGACACCTCCCTCAGAGCCATTAATTATGTTTCAGGCTTTGATGAACTGAGATAAGCCCTTTTTGGGGATTTGGTGAGAATGACTGACTTCACATTTAATATGAATTTCAAGTCTGAAAAAAAGAGAGAGACCCCCTTTTTTCCCCCTGATATGGGCTTATTGAAGGACTGATTTTAATAAACCATTATGTGAACCATCTTTTTGATACGTTAACACTTTTTGCCATTCTTACAATTACTTCCTTTGTAATTCTACTGTAATGTATACTGTACTGTATATTACTGTCATTTTTATTTGGGGGTGGGGGGTTCAAATTATTCTGATCAATTTAAAGAAAGAACCATTTTATTTGTACAGGATAATCAAGGATATAGTGATAAAGTGAACACAGGCGCAAACAAATAAAAAGGAAACACTAATAATATGTGACTTAGTAAATACTTAAATAAGTGAATAAATAGTAATATTTGTACAATACAGTTTCACCCCCTGCTCAAAACCCACTGGAAGGGGCAGTCTTCACTCTTCCCCCACAGTAACAGCAGTGAACACAAAATCCAGGGGGAGCATGGGGAAGAAACAGAAATAAATTTAAGTGCAGCAGAATAGCAATGTGGAAAAAATGTCTCCAAACGACTTGGCTCTTATAGAATGACTACTTACAGGATGTAAGAGTCAAAACAGTGGGGTTGACTCACACAGTCAGTGGTTTAAAAAGTGGTAAGGTTGTCATCTGGGTGGATCAGGTTCTCAGGAGGATATGGCCCAATAACAAGAGAAAGAAACTGGCATAGCGCAGATCAACCAAGGTATAAAAAGTTTATCACAATAAAAGTAATGTACTCACAATATAACAGTAAAAAACGGGCATGTCACACTGCAATAGGGTAAAAGAGGATATCTGCAGCCAGCTGGCTCACCGTCCCGCAACTTTCCCCATAATCTGTCTCTGCCTCCGGTCAGCTGTGACACTGCTCCGCCGGGTGTCTGACGTCAGATCCGGGTCCATCGCTGGGTAAGGGCTGGACCTTGTGGGACTCCTCTTCTGATAGCTCCGCTCAGGTAAGACTCCCACTCTACGTGTTTCGCCACGTGTTAGCGTCGGCTTCGTCAGGAGTGTCACAGCTGACCGGAGACAGACTCCATGAAGGGGTTAACTATTCAACCCGTTTTCGCGGGCTTTTTACTATATATGTTCAGGCTTATACCACGTCTCCCCACTCTGAGACGAAGCGCTGTACTAGAGCGTGAAATGCGTAGAGGGGGAGATCGTGGTGTAGCCCCAGTGTGTAATGTGCTAATAAAGTTTGTCATATTCAACCGGAAGTAGTATTGGATTTCTGTCATGCGCAGTTGCGCCGGAGCCTCTCCAACCTTTACCAAATACTGTACACTACATTTGTACAGTGTATAAGGCCACAGCATGCGACTTTGCATTATTTTACAGTCAAAGATAATGAGGCATCCTGGTCCACGTTTTGGAGATTGCACCCCACACATGCATCTTCACTGGGTGCTTGGGATGCAGCTTTAGAGATGGGCGTCCTTTTTTGTGGAATGCAAAAGTGACAAACCTCTCGAGCTACAGTACATTTGTCTCGTCAGTAAAGTGAGTGAGTCTCTTTGCTATATGTGCCATTAAAGCAGTTGTATTTATCTTAGTAGTTCCAGTCTGCAATCCTTACAACAAGGCAGCTGCACCGCCTTACCTGCTTGTATCCTGTTACTTACCCCGCGTGGAACACGCCAACGCTGTCTGGATCCCACGTAGAAACAGTGAGTAATTTTTCTTTGTCAATATTGGCTTACCTCATACAAGACATACCTCCAGCTGGAGGCTATTGAGGTAGCCAGACCACTGTACATAAACGTGGCTATGAGGGATATCATATGCACATGGGACAGCTATTGTGATTGAAGATCTTAGTTTTAAATGTAAATTTCTTACTTTGGATTCTACTGAGTAGCGTCACTAGGTATTCAGTGACTCCATTTAGGCCTTGGGGCTCCATTTTCTTCTGTCTCATCAGTAAGGATGACACCCTTAAAAGTCTCAACACTTTCGATCCATGCTCGTGCCTGGTCCACTCTTTTGATCTTGTTGGCGTCCATTATCATAGGATCCGCTCTGTAATGACAAGAAATAATTTTACAGGTACAGTAAAACCACACTTTTACCTACTGTCCAGTACTAACTTCAGCACAGCACTCTGCATACAGGGGGGTATTATTACTGTAGTTTATTTCATACTATATGCAATATAGAGTACTGTACTTTGTTACAGTAAGACACTTACTTTACACATCCATATTTCCATCCCAATTTGCATGTCATCTGCCTGATGCTGGTCTCAGATGCTGTTACAGTATATTTATTGTGAGTTTTCTCTAGAGCAGTCTTGACTTTGCTGCGCACCGCTCATCATTACCTTCACTGATTTGGTCCACCAGAAGCATTGTCGTCCTACAGTGTAAAGGAAAACTGAACAATTTGTTACAGTAGTCCCCAAATTTTCACTAAAATAATTGCAAGTTAATCTTGTAATACCTGAATAACAGGCAAACGTTTGTCATATGCAATGCAGTCTGAAAAACAATGAGAATGTGTGAATGTCCTGTATCGCTCTGGGGGAGGTGTCGATAAGCTGTTGAATGTCCTTGTGCTATGCTTTGTGAGGGGGGAAGGTGCAACTTTGCCTGTCCGAGTGTGCAGGATAATACACTGTAGTTCAAAGACATCATTTGAACAGTTTTACAATAAAGGTACACTGCAGTACATACTGTCTGAGATATTTCCATAAGCAGTATGCAAAGCAGACCAAGCCTAGCAAAAGGTGATGGTTTTCAATAGTATAACCCTCCCCCACCCCTAACGCCCCCCACAAAAAATGAGACTATGCCACCTCATACATGTAAACAGTCGAAATAAAAAGTTAGTGATTTTAAGAATGTAAAAATTGATAAAATATAAAAAAAACATGCATACAAGACATTATTATTCATAGAGGACAATTTTTTCCTCTAAAATAATTGCTAAGAAAAAATTACTGTAAAACACACTAATGCATTTTACCAGTAATTGTGTAATTACAGTACTGTACATACTGTACAGTAAAGAAAACAAAAATACTTACTCTGTTGTGACTGTGGGACTCCGCTTTACACCTTTTGCCTTACAATGCGCATGATAACTGTGTGAAAGCGTGAATAAAAAAAATATAAGTTAGGATTCAATATTAACAGAATAACGAGTGAGTTTATTGGCATACAGGTGCACATAGGAGACAGCTTATTGTATTGTATGTCTTTATTTATATAGCGCCATAAATGTACATAGCTTATAAACAAACCTCTCTGGCAGGTATACGGCATACAATATATTTATACCCTAATACTAAAGCTCACGTCCCCTTTATGGGGTGTTTTGTACGTCATAGAAAATAATTGAAATGTATAATTATAAAATCAAACTGAGAAAGTTAGCTAAAATCATTATACAAGCTCAGTAACCTTTCCCCTATATTACGCATCTGGGTGTTTGTATATTCTGTAAGGGGGTAAATGTGAGAAATGATTTCTATCTCTGATTCCACCAGACACTTGAATGTTGAGAAGTCGATTCTAACTCTGATCCCACTTCTCAAGGCTGTACGCACCCTCCTTTCTTCTGCAGCTGGGTTGGCCATGGCTGGTATCAACAATTTGCTGAGAGCAAAACATTCTTTCAAACCCAAACTGTGCTTTCATGCAGACCAACATCAAAATGGATGACTTACAAAGACATAACACATCAAAATGGATAAAAGACAGGGACAAGAACACATCAAAATGGCTGTGAACAAAATGGCTGCTAAGATGTGAACAAAATGGCTGCATAGATCCTAGTGCTGTTTACTTGAGACCCCCTATGTCACTTTCTCAGTCCCCCCTTTTTATTCTTAAAACACTCCTTTTGAGAATTACTGATATGATATTAGTCCAGAGACACACATTGTATTTTGGGGTGCTCCATCATCTGATAGTGCTAGTTGGTATAAATCAGAGGAAGAGGGTGCCTGCCCTTTGCTGTCATAGTTTCGTATGGCACTGCGGACAGAATTTCTTGCAGAGTTAGATCACTGCCATTGGTATCTTCTTTCTTCAGGGGAGTGCTTCTGTTAGCATCTACAAAAAGTGACATCAGAGTGGAAGAAGGGTTAGCACATTTTTGGATCATACCTTTTCAGCAAGGGACACACACATATATGACAACAAGTACCACTAACACACACAGCAAGGCATTCACCAGTTTCGCTCCCAGTGATCCAAGCCACCCACCAAGCCCCAAAGGATCCCATTCAGTGTCACCTCCCTTTCTAAGTCTTTCTTGAATCTCTTCTATTTTGTCTAGTTCATTCTGCACTTTGCCACTCTGATCTTGGATAAAAACACAACATTGTTCTTTAATTAGGGCACATACACCTCTTTTGAGGCCAACACATAGTGTAAGGCCATTCTGTTTTGTAGGGCCATCGTCTATTTTGAACCTGCTCTTGGTTTAGTGATGCAATGGCTGTAGTTGTGTGATTGAGAACATCATCTAGTATATCTACAAGTACATTGAGCCACTAATAATAATGATAAATATTTGATAAAATATACTGTGAGTGGATGAATATTGATGCTAAATACATATAATGATTTGTTTATTAAGAATTTTTATTTTTATTTGTCACTTATATGTCTTTATATGTCTTTTTATGTTTATTTTGTTGTTTTGTCAAAACGCTGAGTGTCCCAGTCCAAACACCTCACATCTGCGCATGACCAAGTTTGAAATCGCGCACTGTGTCTTTAAAACGGAACTACATATACCGGGACTTGCAGGGACTATATTTTTATTATATTTCACCCCTGAAGAAGAAAGCAGGCCTTTCGAAACACTTAGGGTGGTTCTATGCGCCACCCCAAACTCCGATGTGACTGATATCACCCTTGGAAGCTGACATCTGCTGATGCACTTTCGTTGTGCACTAATCTCCAATGAGCTGCCATTTCACCATCTGGCAGGGTTGGACAGGAAGAGTCTGCTGCTACCATCTCACAGCTATTATTACACGTGTGCAGTGCTGATTGCAGAGGGAGGCAGACGCTGCAGGTTGGAAAGAACTACTCCTGCATAACCAGGAGTTTAACACGCCACAGCACAGACATCAGTGACGGCAGCTGCTATCCATAAGAGGGGATACTTTTTAATCTATCCAACGCTTGATACCTTCTTGCCTCTGATACCCCCACCTGAGTTGGAGTGTCTTTACTGAACCCTTTTATATGTATTTTTATGTATTTTTATATATGATATGTCATAATTAAATGTGTTTGCATTATTCATTGTCACCTGTTGATCTCAGCGTTTGTCTAGTGTTAGGTGTGTGTTACATGTTACATGTTGTTTGTTGCAGTATTATGCTATGATTTTTGATTTTCTTTTTTCTATGTACTGTACCCTTCTATCACGTGGAGCACCTTTATGGACGGATCACTACCGTGATACTGGTTGTATAAATCTGTTTATTATTATTATTTATTTAATATTGATTACATACTAGTGCAGAGCGCCATAGATATAAAAAAAATTCTATGTCTACCAGCTCCAAAACATATAGCATAAAATGAACAGATATAAGAAGTCTCTTAAGAATGAAAGTCTTATCTGTTCCTTGGAGGGAAAATATACTCTGTTCCTGGTTCAGCTCCCTTCCTTCAGGGTGTTTCAGCATTCAGGTTCAGAAGTTTTCCCTGTGTCTTGAAAGCAGCTATGCTGTGTCTTCTGGCAGAGCTCAAGACAGGTTGTCTCCAAAGTTCAGCTCAGGTATGAGCTGAGGAGTCCACTTCCTGTCTTTCTAAGCCATCTAATCAGGCAGGTGGTGTTTGTTAATTGACTACCAGCAGTTAACCACCACACTGCTGGATTAGAGGCACATTACTTGAACAGGGATAACTCCCCTGTTACATACCTCCCTTGTTTGTGGGAAGCTTGGGCTTACCACGGCCAAAGCCCATCCTTCCACTCTGATTCTAGATATCTCTGTGACTTGAATGAGAGTGGATGGAGGAAGAGAGCCCTCAGTCCTGCTGGGATTGAAGCCCTTTCTCCAGTTTATTCGTGTCTCCTCCCAAAGGTGCTTGAGATCAGCACTCCTCAGTCGCTCGAGTAGGACTTTTTCAAAGTATAGTCTTTTTTTTCGTGCGCGGTCATGAGATTTCCCTTGAGTTGGGTGCTCATCTTCTTGTAGGCATACTATATGGCTGCAGTTGCAGAGCGTTTAAAAACAGCCCTTTGAGTTCTCCGCTCTTGAAGCTGTCTCTCTGCTCTTTTCCCACTCAATGGGGCTGCTAGTTCAGCCTCTTTGGGGTTAAGGTCAGGTAGCCACGAATGCAGGGATGCAGCGCACAGCAAAAGAACAGGATTCCACGGGACAGCAGCGGTATGGTAAAAAAGATCCTTTATTATAACATCATGGTGCAGACAGGAATGGGTGCAGAAAAACCTCCGTCTCTTACGCGTTTCACGCCTGTGTGGCGCTTCGTCAGAGAGTACGTGAAACGCGTAAGAGACTGAGGTTTTTCTGCACCCATTCCTGTCTGCACCATGATGTTATAATAA
>WSYH01000302.1:0-13994 GCA_036426205.1 Ascaphus truei | reverse complement strand
GGGTGCAGAAAAACCTCCGTCTCTTACGCGTTTCACGCCTGTGTGGCGCTTCGTCAGAGAGTACGTGAAACGCGTAAGAGACTGAGGTTTTTCTGCACCCATTCCTGTCTGCACCATGATGTTATAATAAAGGATCTTTTTTACCATACCGCTGCTGTCCCGTGGAATCCTGTTCTTTTGCTGTGCGCTGCATCCCTGACCTTTACTCAACCTGCAGAAGCACGCATCTTGGAAGGCACTGTGGGCATGGTCACGTGAGTCTGTACTTTGATATGGTACTTTGAGGTATTTTATTGGTGTTCACAGTCGTTTGTCAGATCTAGTCCACATTGGCAGTGAGGGGGTGGGGCTCATATATCTCCATTACCCACACTCACCAGGACATTTATCCAGGTTTCAGACATATACGCTCACCCATATATACCTCATTTACTCACTTATACACCTTAACCCAGCCTATTACCGTTCTTCAATCAAGAAACCAATTCATTATTACATGTCTAACATCTAAGGTCCTTAGAGCACTATTACTGAACTATGTTCTCCTCTTTGGGGTTAAGTTGCAATTCCACACCCACTTCCAGAGAATGTCCCATCTTTTCAGCTTCATCAGCTAAGGATTCTTCTGGTTTTGATTCAGCAAGTGTACCTTCTTTTGTTGCCTGTTGGGTGGCTGAAGGTTTTGCTAGTGCTTGTTTAGGTGGTTCAAATTTTGCAACCTTGTCTTTCAGATGAGCGATATTCCCAGCTCTCACTGTACCCTTGTCTTCATGGGTTTTTGAGGCTGTGGGATACTGACGCTTAGTCAGGGTCAATACTTGTCCTTGTAGGACTGTAATCTCATCCGCGAGAGATCCCTGTTATTTGAGTGCGTCTTGCAAGTCTCTTCTCAGGGAATTTATCTGCATGCTTTGCTTTCTCTGAGCTTGCTTCCACATTTTTATTGCCTTGTGAATCACTGTGAACTTCTTTGCTTGGGCCACAGTTACTTGTTTAAGTTTCTGGACCTTCTTGTGCTCCCTTTTGTGCCGCGTCACCTGGGTTCTAAGCTTGGCCTTTAGCGTTGCTTTGGTGATGCTCAGGGTAGCCTTCAGTTTCTCATGCTGCTTTGCGGGGACATACTGGGTCATCAGACGTTCCTGCAGCACTTGAATTTCTTTAACAGCCTGCAGATTGTCTTCCTGCAGAGTTCGCTGCTTCTCCTCTGCCTTCTCGAGGTGCGTACGCAGACCTTGCAGTTGGTTCTGCAGTCGGTGCTCTGCATCAAATTTCTCACCTTCTAAAAGTCTATTTAGTTCTTTAAGCTCGTGCAGCTTTTCATTTTTTTCCTTGACGTCGTTTGTCAAATTAAAATTTTCTTCTTTGAGTTTTACGTTTTTTCTTTGTAATCTTAAATGTTCTCCTTTTTCAGTGTCTGTACTATTCAGGGCCTCTTTGCAGTCCTCCTTCCATTTATGCACCTCTGCTTTGAGAATGACAGTCTCCTGGCGTGAGACATCCTTCTCTAAGTTGAGGGTCTGAAGCTCCTTCTGGGAGACTTGGAGATTTGTATTAAGATGTAGGATTGTTTTCCTTGAAATGTCCAGCTCCTCGGTGAGACTGTGAAGTTCCTTTCTGGAGACTTCCAGTTCTGTGCGGCAGCTGCTGATCTCGTGATGTGAGGCATCCATTGCTCTGCGGAGTGTATGAACCTCCTTCTGAGATACGTCTACCTCTGTCCGGACATTGTTGACCTCCTGTTGTGAGGCATTCAGCTCTATGCGAAGAGTGTGAACCTCTTGCTGAAAGACTTTCATCTGCTTTAGTGCCTCCTCATACTTCCGCTTCAGCTGAGTCACCATTTTATCAGATTGGCTCTGCTTTTCATCCATGGCGGAAATAGTAGCATTTGCAGTATCTAGCTCAGTCTTGAGATCGTCCAATTCTGTCCTGGCTAAAGAGTAAATTGTGAGCACATCTTTTTGTAGCTTCACGTTATTTTTCAGTAGCGCCGCCTAACCATATTTCTTTTGATTCAATTGTTGACGGAGTAGATCACAGTCACACCTGGCAATTTTCAGGGCATCTTCAGGGCTGGTCAAGGGATCGTCACTCACTGGTTCCGGCTCCACTTCCCTGGGATGACTGGTTGAGGGTTCCTCACTGTTGGCACTGGACAGACACTTCTTTGGGGTACACGACTTCTGCCTTGGGCCCTCTGGATATTCGGTTATCCGCGGGACGAATTCTCCATTTTCTCTAGGCTAAAGGGCATCTCGGTCCCTCTTTTTCTCCACAGGATTTGTGGACGTGTCTGTTCCTTCCACGGTACATAAAGAACCGCTTTTCTTTTTCTTTTTTCGCCTTTTTGTTTTGGACGACACCGTCCCTTAAGGGATACTGGGGACTCCATCTTCATTTGAAATTTTAGCAGCGTCACTGGATCCACCCGGCTTTCCTTGCAACTGTAATAGCTGATGGAAATATTCGGTGATCCACTGCTCCCGCTCTGTCTCCTGTTGATCAAATTCGTCATCAAAGAGAGCGGTCATTTCTGTTCGTGCCGAGTTCAGGCACCCCCACCATTCTTGGGGTGTTTTGTGGGTGTGACTCGATTCAGGTTCCCTGCAAGAGATGTCTTCCTCCTTATTGGACTGGAAGGGCCACTCTTCCGAGGGGTAGGGTTCATTAAAGGAACGCTGCATCTTGTCCTCCATTTTTAGGCTATCAGGTGTAATTTTCTTCCTGACCTTAGGAGGCGCTATTGCAGCTGTTACCACTGTATTTACTAGAACCCCCAATTGTGGTAGTCCTACAGGTGGGCATATTTTGCTTGTAGAGATCGTAGCTCTCACAGGCATCTCTGTAGAATTTTTTTTTCTTGGATAAGTTTTACAATATCAGCAGTACTGTGCATGCATTTTCTCTCATTCATTTTGGTGGATACTATTCTGCCAAACCACGAGATCTGGTGGTCCTGCCAGGCCTCAAGGTCTCTCTTGATCTGGCGGAAGAGGGGGGGATAATTGGCTTAGTACAATGAGCTGTACGAGCTCGCTATTTTTATCCCCAGATATTTGATGTGGGAGCTATACCACTTGTATTTAAAATTATTTTGTAGAAGTTTCCATATGGGATCTGGGAGGGAGATGTTGAGGGCCTCTGATTTGTCTGTGTTTATTTTGTAATCCGACAAACGGCCAAAATGGTCTAAGAGTTTCTCTAGGTTGGGAAGGGAGGTGTGCGGTTCCGACAGGGTTAGAATAACATCATCCGCAAACAGGGAGATTTTGTATTCCCTGTCTGCAATTAGAATGCCCTTTATATTGGGTTCAGCTCTGATCCGAGCAGCTAGCGGCTCTATAGACAGGGTAAAAAGTAAGGGGGATAGGGGGCAACCTTGTCTGGTACCGTTTTGGATCTTTATTGGGTTGGAGAGCCCACCTGGTAGTTTTAAGAGGGCAACCTATCTCTTTTTAAGGGCTGACTCACTTCTTCAAACCTGACTATGGCTAGAAGGCAAAATCCCTATTTCAATGACCATATTACACATTGTGATAGGCAAATAAAGGTTTACCTGCTTCAGCAGTCTCTCTCTCTCTCCTCTTGGGATTGGGGAAAAGAGTCCATCTGCGGTTTTGTAAGTTTCAGTGCAGTGGTGTGTATCACTTTAACTCTGATTTCTGCTGCATGAAATTTTTTTTTTTTAAGTTGCTCAGACTGTTTGTAGGCAAAAAGCATAAAAAAAATTCACATAAAAATCTCCGGTCCTTTTTAACTTCAAAGACACCTCTCGTCCCACTTCGGACACCATATGTAGACGGACACTCACAGAGGTACACAATGGAGACTTTTATTAGGTGAAATTATAACGAGGATTTATTGTGCCTTTTCCTTAACATCAGGAAACCATCCAAACAAGGGGTAAACAAAGCTTCTATTCATTTGGGAGTATTTCTAGTGAAACACTATTCAGTTCACAACTCCCTTAGATAAGCATGTCTACCAGCCCCAAAACATATAGCATGAAATGAACAGATATAAGAAGTCTCTTTAGAATGAAAGTCTTATCTGTTCCTTGGAGGGAAAATCTTCTCTGTTCCTGGTTCAGCTTCCTTCCTTCAGGGTGTTTCAGCATTCAGGTTCAGAAGTTTTCTCTGTGTCTTGAAAGCAGCTATGCTGTGTCTTCTGGCAGAGCTCAAGACAGGTTGTCTCCAAAGTTCAGCTCAGGTATGAGCTAAGGAGTCCACTTCCTGTCTCAACAGACAGGCTTTCTAAGCCATCTAATCGGGCAGGTGGTGTTTGTTAATTGACTACCAGCAGTTAACCACCACACTGCTGGATTAGCGGCACATTACTTGAACAGGGATAACTCCCCTGTTACATAGTCCTTTGGTGATAGTAAAAGCAGGGACCACTTTTCCTAAATAGGAAGACTCTATCCATTTACAGGGTAGTACTCTATATGCCAATTTCCCACAGAGCCAAATATACTCCACGGGGTAGACTAAATTTCTACATCCGTGAAAATTTGTGTCTGCTGATAAAGATGTTTTTTCGGCTATATATCTCATGGCTGCCTTTTGTATCGCTCTGTATTGTGTCAGATTTAGTGTACAGTTATCTATGCATTTGTACCAATAGGAAATTGGCCCTTGTTCTTTATTTACATGTATTCCTAGTTGGAAATAAGTCTCATTGGTAGGAGGGAGCACTTGACCTATGGGGACGCTGCCGGTATTGCTGCTTATGTAACAACCTCCAATTGGGATTTTATTCACCCTGTTATATTTTCTGGAGAATTTTCCTTTCAACATTTCGGGTAATCGGGGCATTTCATTAACTGCAGGTGTTAACTCTTCATGAGTATAAGGGATGCCAATCCACGGTGATTCCTGGTTATGAGGCACATACCCACATACCCAGCAAGATTCGTGAATACCAGATCTATTGTACACTGTTTTACATGTTTTTACAAACGTATTGTCTTTTTCCAAGGGGTTAAATGTAGGTCTCACTTATCTTGGAGGTGTAACGATGTACTTAGTGATGTTTGTGGGAGAGATGGTGTTTACTGTAGTGTTGCCTGGGACATGGGGTTCGGTATCTGCGAAATACAGGGAACAGAGAAAAATTTGTATTAATGACAAGGCTCCACAGAGCATTCCCACTACAATTTTGTCATCTCTCTGCGGGCGATACTTTCGCAGGCCCAATGATGCATACATCCTAAATTCTAACTTAAACACACTCTAAAGAATAAAAATATTATTGAGTCCTGAAAGAAAGAAAAAACAATTGTTTCGATAAGACCTGGTCTTGCCTGGAGTCTTATTCCCCCAGGGGTTAACAGTCAGGGTTTATTTTGCCCTTCAAAACGCTAACTTGACGCAGCTGTGGGTAGTGCTGGGACGAGCTTCACGTGCGTAACATGGATCCAGGAAGAGATCTCTGCCACTTTAAGTGCTGTATTGGTGGTGAGTAGTACTTTAATGGGCCTTTCCATCAGGGATGAACAGCGTTCTTGCGTAGAAAATGCTTGACCATTACCCAATTGCCTTCATTGAGATAATGCTGCTTTGTGTTCTCCTGGGTAGACTACTGATTGTACCTGAGAGTGGAGAGACTTAAGAGATTTCATTAATCTCACACAATACACACTGATTAAATCAGCAGTGAAAGCATGATCATGCAACAAAAGTGGTAATGGGCCAGCACTAACCATTGATCTTCCTGTTATAGATTCATGTGGGGTTAATTTAGTTTTGTCTGATTGACATAAGCGCTAAAGGGAGCGCATCCGGCCATTGCAATTTTGTTTCAGCACAAATGTTGCTGATTTTATTCTTTAGGACCCCATTAGTCCTCTCAACTTTCCCTTGCGCTCTGAGGATGGTATGGGCAGTGTAAATGATAGATAATACTTAGAACCTTAGCCAGATCCTGGACTATAGCGGCAGTGAAATGTGTGCCTTGGGCTGAAAAAATATGCTGAGGTATTCCATATCTGGGTATGAACTCATATAGTAGCTTTTTAGCCACTGAGTGTGCTTCCGTGTGCTGACAAGCGTATGCTTCAACGCATCCTGAGAACATGCAAACAACAACCAAAACATATTGATAGTGTAGACTGCGTGGCATTTCAATTAAATCAATTTGTAAATTACGAAATTGGCCCTGTGGGCACATGATTTTTCCTGAACTAACAGAAACATGTTTACCATTGTTATGCAACTGGCAGATGTGGCATGCAGAGCAAAAATCTTTTACCCTAGGGCCAATGTGTGGTGCAAACCAGTCATTTCTGATGGATAGCAGCATTCCCCTTCCATGAATGTGTGATAACCCATGTGCCATATTATAAATATCTATCTATATATTTCTGAAAGTGTTGTATGCGTGTCTGGTTGTCCTGTCCCTAGCGGCAATCACATTGGACCTTTGGCCCGTCACTCCGTCTCAGGCCAATGAGATTGCTCCCTTGGCCTGCCCGCCCCCGCACACCTCTCATTGGCCTGAGGCGGAGTGACAGACCAAAGGACACACACACACACACACACACGGTAGGGGGGGGGGGTGTTACATACATTAGCAGCATGTATAACCCGGGGGTGGGGCTCACAGTGTTAGCAGCACATCTCCCGGTCTCTTACCCACCGGTCCCGGAGGCTCCGCCGCTTCCGCCCCGAACATCAGCCTGAAATCCAACTCATCACAGCTGCAGTGCGCGGCACTCATCAGGACCCGTGAGCACCTCCTCCTCTCCCCGGCACCGCTTCAGTCAGCGGGGGAGTGGAGCGAGCGCCCGGGACACAGCGGGGGAGCGGCCACAACACGCTGCCTCCCGCCTCAGATCCACGTGGGAGCGGCCAGACGGGGGAGGGAGCGGCCGGACGGGTGAGTGAGCGGCCAGACGGGTGAGGGAGCGGCCTTCACCTCCCCTCACCCACCCCTCAACACCCCTCACCCCCCTTCACCTCCCCTCAACCTCCCCTCCACTTCACCTCCCCTCCACCCCCATCCAACCCCCCTCCACCTCCCTCCCCAAAATATACATTGTACTGTGGTGTGTTTACAATAAACCATTTTTATACAACATCGTATTACATTTTCTTCCATCTTTCTTTTCAATATTATTATCCAACCTTTGCAACAAATACTCAACCTATTGTTTCACGATTTATAAATAATACTACCTATTACGCATTTACATCCCGGGCAACGCCGGGTATATCAGCTAGTAAGGCTCTAAAGGGGGCGGTAAAACTGGTTTGTTGTTAGGACCGTACCAAAATTCCACTTTTTGTTGATAACCTGCACAGCCAGCTACAAACACTCTCTGGATGATAGATAGCAGCAGGCGCGTTTGGACTGTATTACTGAGGACTGTCTGGTTTGCATTGTGCTACTTACTTCTATTGATTCTCTGAACGCCCAGACCTGCATCCTCTCTGTTGTTTTGCTGGATACATTGTTCCTTCTTGCCTTCTTGCTTTTCATTGCATTATTGCTGACATTAGTATCATACCCAGGTTTAGTGGAGGATTGAATTGTTAGGAGGTTCAGGGATATTGCATTTTGATGTATTCATTATATCTCACAGGATTAGTGGAGGGTCTTTTTTGTTTTTATTTGGGGCTATCACAGGTTCTTGTGGGTTTAGGGGCTAGGGAAGTATCCTTTTGTCCCTCTGGGGCATAGGGGAATGGGCCTGACGAAGGGTTAATCCCCGAAACGTTGCCCCCCTTGACTCCCCCCTTTAGACCCACTTATTTTTTTGCTATTTTGCCCCCACCTCCAACACACACCCCCTTTTTGTTCCACAGCTTGTTTCCCTTGTATCATATATTCCTCCCCCGCACACCTTATATGTGGTTATACCTATATGTTTAGGTTCTGTATATGTGACGCTGTATGTTTTGATTCATTTGTGTCTTTATTAAATTTACTTATTGGTTGCATACCAGTGATTTCAATTTCTTTATTTAGGGAGTGCTGGATCTTTTCAGTATTGTGAGATGACAATCCCGGTAAGACCATGACAAGAGATGACAAAACTGATGTCCACGACAAGTGAAAAGCATCCTCCCAGACCACCTACCCTCACCGCTGCCAGAAGCACCCCAGCTCCAGCACCCAGGATTGAAACGCTCCCAGACATCATCTTGAGAGAACTGCATCAGCTCGTGTGAGAGAAATACAAGATCGGAAGTGCTGGTCTAGCCCAGAAATATGCCCGTTCATCTTTAAACACCATGCCAGTTTTGAGATGTACAGCGAGTGGGCCCACAATGTAAATTATGAAGGAAATGAATTGAAGAAGGGTCTGCCGGCAAATTTAAGGAAAACAATTTTGGAAGAAGTGCAGCGTTATTTTAATGTTACCACTCCTGTTATGAGAACCGTGAGAGACACCATCAATGGCCTTTTGAGTCATACAAGAGATCTTCCCTGGAAGGCCAGACAATTTTTGATGACTTTTCTGTTTGATTGTACTGTACTGTAGTTCAAAATTTATAGAAAAATGTTTTTTTTTTTTAAACCCTGTTGATTTGTTTTACATTGTTTCATTGTTTAATGATTTTAATGCTTGGTATAATCATGTACTGCACCGACACACTTTATTCGAGCAAATACCCGGTATGTACCTGGCAGATACCTGGAATGCGCCACTCCTCACCTCTGACAAGCCCCGTTGCATTTGCCTTCCCAGCCTGGGTTCATGCCTGGCTGATGGGCGGCTGATCTGTTAAATGATAATGATTAGGATTTAATAGGCTGCAATGCTTCGCGTGTCTACCAGATGGCATAAATTCATGAATTGTAATGCAGTATATATATATATACTGTGCAGTATTGCAGCCAGCGGGAATAAAATGCTTCAATCCCTGCTTGGAAAATAACTCAATGCACTCGGGCAGAAAACAGTCACAAACCTCAATACACCCAGGTATACCCGTATTCGTGGGACTAGCCAAGCTCGAATAAAGTGTGTCGCCAGTGTATTTCTATTTCTGTTTTGCATGTGCATGTCTGGAGCTGGGCGAAGATAAAGTGCAGGAAATCTCCCTCCCCCCCTCACCACCACCAGTACTGGCAGGTAAGACACAGTGCTCCAATCCATAACATGTTATAGTTATACTGTATACAGTATAGAGTTTACAGTATACTGTATATAGTTAGACAGCAGTTATAGTCCAATTTTGTGAAATACTCAAGGCCTTTAATGCACTAATCCTGGTGGAAAAAAAATATATTTTCAGAGCTGCAGCACTACAGGAAGGGGGGGGGTGGAAATGTTCAAACGTATTGTATTGTGTGAATACTGTAGTAACAGTCAGTAATTTGCCCTAATCCCCCCCTCAATGACAAAAGAACTACAGAATGCAATGCAGCCATTATGAAGAAGATAAAAACAAGATTGTACATTTTGAAGAGACGACCTACTGTATTTTTGTATTATTCATTTGTCTTTGATTATCCTTTACAAATAAAATTGTTTCTTCTTTAAACTCATGAGAATCATTTGAACCCACCCACTCCCAAATAAAAATTACAGTTTGCCACCCACCTCATAAAGAACAGTATACTGTACACGACTGTAGAATTAAAAGCTAGTGATTGTAAGAATGGCAAAAATTGTTAAGACCATGTCAAGAAAAAAAAAGGGGGGATGTCTCTTTTTTTTTTATTTCTGACTTGAATTCACATTGAATGTGTAGTCAGTCATTCTCGCCAAATCCCTGAGAAGGATTTACAGTATCACACTCAACCGGGTGTGCCGGATTATACCTGTACCTGTAGTTCTAAGACATACACACATGCTCCTAAATGTGATGACACGTATATGCGTTTCAACAAGGTTCCAATGAGACATACACGCATGCGCCTATTTGTGATGACACGTATATGCGTTGCAGCAAGGTTCCAATTAGACATACATGCATGCACATAAAATAACAGTATGAAAAACCCTCCATAAAACTTAAAATAAAATGTTTTCAAATGGTTCCAGGATTAACTTTCATAAGAACTTTAAATGTTTGACAGGTGTTAATTTTATGTCTGAAGCACTTATTCCCATGATCTGTTATTTGTATTATTTGTTATTTATGTGATTGTCACATGTATTACTACTGTAAAGTGCTATTTACATTATTGGCGCTATATAAATAAAGACATACATACAGGTGTAAATAACACCCCCTGCCCCATATTGGGGTTACTATATGGGCTAAAGGAGTTAGATCCTAAACACCTGCCCCTCTACGTAAGGTGTTTACCAATGACCAGGCAGAGGTTTAGCTCCACCCCTTTCCTGCCCAGAGACAGAGGGTGAGAGAGAGGTGATAAATAGGAGAGCAGAAGGCTTCCAACTGTTAGATCCTGTGAGGAGAGACCAGGGAAGGATATGAATTAAATAGTTACATTGGGATACAGTTTTCAACAAAGGGGGATCAGTGTCCCTTAGGGGTTGCCCTACCAGTACAAAACCTTACGCAGGATCCTGAAAGAATAAAGTACAGTGCAACTATAAAGAATCACCCTTTGCCACCTCGGGACAAGAGTATTGTATTTCAGTGGAACAGGGTAGGATGCAGAGTAATGAGCCTCTAGCCTACCACAGTGATGGAAGGGGATCCTCTGCTGGGACCCTGGAAAGACCGGGAGTGAGAATGTCACAAGGACCATGTTTAAACATGACCTGAATTAAAGCAAGCGCGTCAATATAACAGCAATGTGACTTCTCAGGATTGCACTGATGCAGCTGAGGAAGAATTGTACCTGTTTATAGTGTGAATAAAGACTGTTTAGTTTAATAACTACATTGTTGCAGGCGTCCATCTTTCCCATCTGCATATATGCCCAGCCGGCGTGGATCAGCACCCCTGACAAAGGTAATGCACCCTGAGTAGCCAATAATACCGACCTCTATGTAAACAAAACGACTGCATTGTTAACTTCTTATCATGTTGAGTAGGGCAGGGATCTTCAACTTTTTTCTTCTTACAGACCACTTTAGTAGTAATAATTATGTGGAGAACAACCATACATACTTATACCATCTATATATTAATAAATGTAAGTAAAGTATTTATCAAAACGATTGGGGCAGTGTGTCTGAAAACCGGCATGTCACAAACCTGCATTCAGCTCTGATTGGCTGACGTGAGTTTGAGAGATTTCCGTTTCAATAAAGACTTAGCGCTTCTATTTGTGCTTTGACACACAGACCCCATAGTATGTACAGGTATTGCCATAGACGTTTATGATGTGCATGTTAGTAGGTGTTTATAGGTCGTTATAGCAGGTATATTCCATGCACGTTCGCACTAGCGCATAGGATTGCCAGGTGTCCAGTATTGAACCGGACTGTCCAGTATTTGGACACTCTGTCCTGTATAAAATGAGAGATAATACTGGACGTGTGTGTCTGTGTATATACCGGTATTACCTCTCTGGACATCACATTGATGTGTGGGAGTGCCTATTTTTTCACCTCACTGTTTGCATATGGCATTTAATTTAAATGTTGTGGGGAAGAGTGCAGGGCCTCTGTACTTGCCGTGCCCCCCCCTCCTCCCCAGAAAATGCAGTGCACCCCCTGGTTTGAATTTTTTGTTTCTATAGCAACCATTTATCAAGTCACATCCCCTTCCTCTTATGAAACAGGCTCTGGCACAACCCTTTTTGAGCCCTGCCCTCTCTCTAGCAGTACACCAATTGTATCTTGTGACTGCCTGATCACATGATCTTCCCCAAAGAACTTTGCATCTTTGGTCCTCTTCTGCTGCACTAAAAGCCATTTAGTGAACCCCCGAGACGAATCTTCACTGATTGATCGCAGGAGAACAGATCGATCAGCAATTTAGCTATTTACTAATCATTGTTACTTATCATTGTGTGGATTGTCCTGATGCACATAATAAAGGGGAAAAAAAGTCAATGTTAAAAAAACGGCAGCTTGGACTGCTGATTTTAAATACTAAAAAAATTAAATGATCTATTTATAAATCTCAGTATTTTGAGGGGTTCCTTAGAATTCCCTGGGAACGCCGGGTACTTACAGCTAGTATAAAATAAATTACAACCACTGTTTGTTTGAATGTAGGATTTTATTAATACGCAGACGAGCTGGGCCTCTTTCATATCCTCAGATTGAGAATAAAGCCATTTAATATATGAAGGACCGCCTAGTGGAAATGTTAGGTAGTGTTCTTGCATTCTGAAAGGACAAAAACCCATAAAGCAGTTTACATTAGTAACGTGCGTTTGAATTAGAATATATTAAAAACATTTTAACGTGTTCGATAATAAGTTATATGGAAAAAAACACATGGTCAAATATCCTTAAATAAACATACAATACATTATGCTTTTATTAAGGCTGGGGGGGCTCAACTCCGGTGTTTATACTCTATCCCCCCTCCCCCCAAACAGGTCAGGTTTTCAGGATATTCCAGCTTCAGCACATGCGACTCAATTAGAGACTCTGTCTGAGCCTCTCATTGAGCCAGCTGTGCTGAAGCTGGGACTGATTAAGACACCTGTGCTGAAGCAGGAATATCCTGAAAACCTTTCCTGCTGGGGGTGTGGATTTGAGGACTGGATATGAGCACCCTGGCATTAAGGGATAGCTGCAGGGGATCCAACTTTACAGTAATAAGTCCTGAACTCTAAAGCAAACATGTTTTATGAAATATTCAGCACTTGGGCTTTTTTTTTTTTTACATCTCCTCTGAATTCGCACAGTGAGCGTCTAAATGTCACTTACAGCTCTAAATAAGTATTTCTGGGAGAAGAAAGATCACACATGCATGTATCTTCAGTCCACAAGGGAATAAAGAAATATCATCAGAAATCTTCTGAGTGTGATGGTGCAGTATTCAGGCAGATTTCTGCCGGGAAGTGATGGGGCTTGTTAAAACATTATATTTCTACATCAATTGTGGGGGTTGGGGGGACTTGTGTTTTGACAAACAGAACATGATACTACACTGAATTATATATACAAGCTAATAATGGGAGGTCTGGTGAAAATACAACAGGAAAAGCCAAGATATGGGGAAGAATCCTGTGGAAAATGTCAGCCTTGGGAAGATCCTGACTGTGATTTCAATCTTCTGTGTATAACTCCAGCAAATGTGCAGTTTTAATTCTCACCTGTTAGGCTTCCGTCATGCACTGATCTGTGGGAAGGAAATACATGGATATTTTAAATAAGTGGGTACTATAGGATATTCAGCGCTCGTGCTGCAGATGTATGGTATAGGAAAATCCCCTTGCTGCAAGTGTGTGGAGCGTCTCCCTGAACAGCTCCCAGGTCAAGGTGATCCCCCCTAAAAAGGGGGGGGGGGCACCCTGAAAAACAAGAAGAAAAAGTGCACACAATGCGCACCAGGGATTAAAAAAGTGTCATTTATTAATAAAAATATATATTACTGAGGGGATCCAACCCCACCTCAGTTACAAAGGTTATACAGCTAGGTTCAGTTTCAATAAACGTAAACCCTAGGATACATATATTTAATCTAAATCCATAAGTGGCATAACACACAATAAAAAATAATAAGGCAGAAATAAACAAATTAAAACAGAACAGTTAATCCTGAGTAGTGTATAGTGAAACATCAATTTAGAACTGTCTAGAGCTGGCAGGGGGAGACGGAAACTCACACTGAAGCCAAATGCGGGTCCACGGTGACCGTATGAAGATCCGGATCACGGCACCGCAGAGATGGAGTCACCGCATGGGCTTCTTGCAGGCGCCGTCTCAGCCCGTCAGCAAACACGCGCAGGATGACCTGTCGTGACCTCTACGCGTTTCGCACTACGTGCTTCATCAGGAGGTCACGTACAGCGTCATCCGCGCGTATTAATGTAGGCAGCAGCCAATCAAATGGCCTGGCCCAGAGCAGATACTCATAAACTTCAATAGATATACACGACATCAGTAAGTAAATAAATAAATTAACTCCTTCATTACTGAAGTGCAATATGTGAAACCAGTTACA
>WSYH01000050.1:377945-390256 GCA_036426205.1 Ascaphus truei | reverse complement strand
AAAGTCTCTCATAATATCCTTAAATTTTTTCCCCAGTCTTTGTGACTGAGTGGAGTTTTGTCGCCCTGGTTGGCTCGATTTGTCTTCCTTTGGGTTGAGAGCCATATTTAAATCCCCTGCAATGAGTATTGAGGATAGGTATTGTGGGTCAATTTCTTCCAGAACCTTTTTAAGAAATTCTGTCTGGTTTTCGTTTGGGGCGTATAGGTTAATAAGGGCGATTGACGTGCCAGATAGTGAGCCATAGACTACAATGAATCTCCCCTCTGGATCTGCCTGAATTTTTGTTAAATTAAATGGGGTGCCCTGTCGAAACAGAATGGCCACCCCTCTACGCTTGCTGCTGAAAGATGAGAAATAACTCATCAGGAATGCATGCTGGAATATTTTAGGCGGCTCTTGTGATGTGAAGTGCATCTCCTGGAGGAAAACAACGTCCCCTCCTGTTTTCTTTATCTCCTGGAGGGCCAGGCGACGCTTTCTATTATTGTGGAGTTCCTTCACGTTGAGGGAGATAATTTTCAGGGCTTTTTGGTGAGACATTGTTATCTCTCAGCGAAGACCGCTTGTGTTATCGCTGGAATAGTGCTAGGGGGTGCAGTCAAAATGGGCGAGGGGATGAGGGGTCGGGAGTGGGGCCGCTGGGACAGTAGCAGCGGCTGGAAAAAGGGAGGAAAATCGACCCTAATGGGGTCTAAAAGTGTTTGACCGGTCTTAGAGAAAGAACCGGTTAGTGGGGTATAAGACCCTTGGGGGCGGGTCCGAGAACGCTCTCCAGTGAAGGCGGGCCAGGTGGAGACCCAGAAGATTCTGTGACTTCAACCGGCCTCTGCCTCGCCGGGTTGGTTCATTCGGTGGGATGTCAGGCCCGCAGGGCTTTTTGCTCTATCTAGCCGTGTGTGGGCGGGCGTGGGCGAGGGAGGGGTAACTGGGTCGGGAGGTGAGGGGATGGGGACGTTAAAGGTCGCTGTGGGAATGATTGCCCGAAAGGGCAGGGGGGGAAGGGGGGGACAGGGAGGGAGGGGGTGATGAAGGGGGAGCATGGGGAGGGGGGGAAAACATAGCAAAAACCACAACAGAATGCATTATGTCACATGTTGTAGTTCCTACCTAAGTGAATACTATGTATGAATCTCGGGCATAAAAAACATGGTATTACGCACCCAAGATTTAAACGTATTCTGGTCATAAAATCCTCCCGTATACAAATCTGACCCCAAGCGTATAGACATAAAAAAAAACATATCAAATACACACAATAGAATTTCTAACTTCTAAACAATGTGCTGTTTCCCCTGTTTTGTTTAAAGGCCAGGAGAAATTGATCACAACTTCCTGTCTACAAAACCCACCCCACCGGCCAAACAAAAAACCCCAAACACAGGTCAATGTATTTCACAAGGATAATACCAAAACAAAAGCTACATCAAAAACATCGACCACACAAGTGGCTGTGCCCTCTGATTGAGCCACTTTGTGCCTGAAGCTGGTCGATACATTCCGCTCTGAAAACCCGGCACATATCAAACTTGGGGCGGGGGGCGGGGGGCATTTGACTGGAGTTGAGCATACCCTTTTGAAGTACCAGATGATTAGTCCACACAGCCAAGACTTAAGCGAAAGTTATGAGGAATTCCACTGTATCATATATATATGCGGAAATCACAACCACCTTTATCTTTGCATAAACAGCTGTCCCTTCAGCGATTTTACACAAACCCATCGCATGCACTGCTAGGGGACCACGCAAGGCATATCACAAGGCATACTCCCGGGGCTAAAGGTAGCTTAATTGGCTCTGTGTTTATCAGTCACTAAGTAATCAACTACTGTTTGTTTTGTTTGGGTTGGTTTCGGAAAATAATTATTGGAATATACCCTTCTAAATAGTTTGTTATGCCTTACAGCAATACGGTAAAATGCGTTTTCCCACCTCAGATCCTTGTGTCTTTAGCCAACATATTTCCTGGGCTACATGCGACTACGCTTATTGGATATACGCCCATTACAGCAACAGGGAGATTGCTGTGTCTAATGTCTAACCCGCCCCCTATAATGTAGATTAATATAGATGGTGATCAGTGACAAATTTCGACCCACAAACCACTTGCAAAAACTACAACTTGTTGATAATCGAGTATTGCTTTAGAAGAAAAGAGAGACATTTATTGCTTCCATCAACAAATCTCCTGTCACTTTACACCAAATGGATTTGTAGTAGGCTGTTGAAAATTATTTCCTAAGAGCAGACACTAAAAAAATATGTATGTCCGATAAAAACTCTAGCAACGATATACCCGACAGCTTTCTCTAGCCTGATTGAGAAGAACACAAAGAATATCAAACAACAAAGTACAATGCAAAAAAAAGCAACATGTCAACATACATCGATCCTATGCTATCTGCTTTATGCTAACACATGCTAATGGCTAGTCAAACAGTTATAAGGACTAAAATTATCTGACTTGTTGAACCAAAAAATCTCCAATGCATAATATGGATGTTTTGATAAGAGACCAACCCTATAAGTGCACTGCCTTGCAAAAAGTTGGGCACCACCACCGACATTCTACTACATATCTGAAAATGATACCTAAAAATGTATCAGCTTAATGCAAGAATGTACCTATTTCACGATACAATTATACAAATACAACTAAAAAATCAAAAAAACTCTTATTTTATTATTTTTCAACAGATCGATTAGACCGCACACAATGAATGAAGGTTTTTTGGCGTGCCTTCAGACACAAATGAGGGCTTATCGCAAAACAATCGGAGGCAGCACACACAAGAAACGCAGGAAGTGGTCACAAATATAGAAATGAAAGTATTCTCGAGGTCCAAAACACATTCACTTTCCAACTCTGCTTGCAAACAAAGAGCAGTTATAAACACAGCAAGTTACAAAATCCCCTAGCAGCGTGTAACTCTCGGACTTTGTACCACTGTTCATGGTTTTTTTCAATCTGTGTTTTGTTCAAAAGAAAAAAATATATTTTTTGCCTGTTTTTAATAAGGCAATAATATTTTGCTATGTCTATGGTCTTCTTAAGCTAGAAACTTTTATTTAAGCACTAGTTTTTGCTCTTTGCATAGTACCCCCCAGTTATAAGCTAGCGAATATGACTATCATTTATTGACCTGTTTATCGTTTTGTTGCCTGTGCAAACGACTAACATACATTGTAAACTTGCAAATGGGTGCCCTTAAAATGCAATAGGGCAGATCCGTTGCAACACAGTCTGTAGGTGGCTGTTGGTGCACAAATCTACAAATATTTACAGAGATGAACAATTAGGGAGAACAAATCATGGTATGAAATTCGTTCTGGTTGAATTTCTCGGGTTCCAGTGTTTTGGCAAACTATTAGAAAAGCAAAAAGTGTGTATTAAACATGCTTTAACACACGCATTTGTCATGGTTTCCCTGTTTTTGAGAACTGCTGTTTTTACACTTTGCATGGGTGTCTGCAAAATATACTTTATTCAACATTGCCAAAAACCTGGCACTATACATACAAGAGAGAACATAGATTATTTTTTTTTAACCAGTACTTTTTTTTTCCCGCATTTTCAATCCCATCTGTATTATTACAAATACTGTTCCTAGTTTTTCCAAAACAGACCCATCTAATACATTTCTTTGGTAGGCTGTTTAATATTTGTATGCTCGCTTATACCAAGTCCCAACTTTTACAACTAAAGGTGTTATTCACAAAATACAGAAGTCTCATGCTAGAATTCTAGTACATGCCACCCCAGCACAATCGATTTCAAAGTCCTTTTCTACAAATCCTGTTGCCCACTGTTTCCTCCCATGTTTTGGGGAATCTGATTCTGCGTCTCAGAATTATGCGCAAACCTACTCGAGTAACACATTTCCGGTAACCTCACCGCAAAAACGTTTTTTTTTTGTTGCTACAGTTAGTATTTTAAGGTGAGAAAGGGACTGAACAATTACGGCATTTTAGATCATATTGGCTGCAGTGATTAACAGCTCAGGATCGCAAAATACGGCGGGGATGGAACTGCTGTCCCTCTATTTTTGTAAGGCCAAGAGGTTCTTAGAGCAGCAATCTAAATCTACCAATGACGCCTATTCAAATCTCTTGTGGAGCAACTTCTCCATGCTGGGGAAGACTTCACTACGGTCGAATAAAAGCGACAAATATCCCTTTGTAGTGTTGTGGAGAACCCAGCGTCCAATATTCTGAATACGAACTATTGTGTGTGGCTTCAAGCAGCCATTAGGAGTTTTTGCTAATGAGAAGGGTCAGCAATTCTTTGTGATGCAGTGCAAAAGGAGTTAATATAGCAATATAATACAATAATATATAATATATATTATATATTTATTTACCTTTCATATATATGACAATCCACAGACACATGCAGCCCCCACACTGATCAGTGTTGCAGAGTATCAAATATCTCTACCCCCTCCATTTACCACCACACTTGGTTGTTCTCTATTCCTAGGAACTCTTTTCAATGTATCGTCCATCACCATCTTTTCTATTATTTTATTTCCTCGTCTTTTTTTTTGGCTCTGTTTTCAGTGTATTGAAGAAATAAAGCAGTTTCTGTGTTAATCCTGAAATCTTTTTTCCCAACATGAATTAGTTGATCCCCTTGGCTAGATACATCATTGGCTAAACACAGTACAATATAAAGTGACTACTGTTCTGTTCTAATGCTACTACAAAGTCACGATGCTTTATCCATTGTATTTTTTCCAAATGCCTCTGGAAACTATAAAGGTAAAAAAAAGAAGAAAAAAATATTCCTTAATAATGCAACAGCTTTTATAGTAAATGTATGTTTTATACACTAATAATCTACATTGACCAAACCTGTGCTATGTGTTTTATTGGTGCATCTTCATATGTAAATCCAAATAAAATCTGGATAGGAGTTTCGTTTGACCCCGCCTCTCCTGCTTTTAAACGGCTTTAGGTTAAAATTCCTGCTGACCCCTCTATAAAAATGGGACTATCTCAGCCCAACCCTTTATTCCCTTGTGTACATATGTATGCGCTATTTTACCTGTGAGCTATAGATTCATTGAAAATATAAAGGAAAGACAATCCCGCCAGATTACAATGACAGATTCAGGAGCAGTGGAAATGTAAACTAGAGAGACTGAAATTCCTTACCACCCATGTGTCCATCGCTTCCACGAATCTACAAAATTTTTTTTTTTGTTTTATTTTTCTGCAAACTATTTTACCTCAGACATTCAGTCTTTTAAACATGCATTGGTACTTGTATCTATTAAACGCTAACATTTCCACATCCCAACATTTTTTTCGGACGGGGGGGAGTCAGAAGGACAAAAACCGCCGTTGTCCGTAGAAAAGGGGGGTGGAAGCCTTCCGAGAGGAAGGCGACTCAGTGGGGAGGGGGACTGGAGGTGCCGTGGCGGGGAAGGGGGCGGGAGGACATCATTTGTCTGTACTGGTCTGCTGGGGGTGTGAGCTTATAGAGCATTGAGTTGATCGCCTATGGAGGGTTGTCCGTTTTGAGCTTCTGGGGCGTAGTGGAATTGGCTGTCCCTGCCCTAGTCTTTGGAGGACCCAAATGGGTCCCAGATTTCTTCCTCTGTGGACCGCAGTTTGTTTTTGTCCGACGATGGGGTGAGCCTTTCCATTATCATCACATACATCCACCCCACCCCCCCCCCCTCGTCGACTCTTTTTCTAACCTTTGTTCCCAGTGTCGGCCTGGCGTAGTTGTTTTCCTCCAGGAGCCCGGGCAATACATACCGACAGCACGAGCCGCAGGTAAATGAAGGCTTCCAATTTCCACTCGACTGCGTCCGGTGCACAATGTCTCCTCTTTCCGTGGTGCCCGCGTAGCAGGTAAGGTATCAGTGTTTAATAGCACATAACGCTTCAGGTCGGGGTGACCCTCTTTTTAGTTTTATTAAAATGTGGGACCTCGGCCCCATACTGAATTACGCATTGCTCTTGGTACAGCCCCACCAGTGTGGACCATGTCCCCGTCTAATGATACCCCCTAATGTAAAAAAAACACTATAACCACCCACAACCGACAAGGCAACCCACCAACCCCAACGATCTTATCGACCACAACACCTCCATCATCCACAAATACTATCATCTACAACCGAAGCCAGAGTGGTTAGATTTTGGGGTTTAACGGAAAATCGGCAAAGAAAATGGAAACGCTTGTGGGGGTAAGATACGGCCCCGCGACATAAATTTTATAACACATGCTTTCACTTACCCTTTGATTGTAGTACCTAAGGGAGAGTTCCGAGGCTGGTTCCTCCTCACCAGATTTTCTTTACTTCCTTTTCTTCTCTTTTCTATCTTCCCCAAGTCTCCCCGCTCCTCTCTCTCTGTCCTATATGTCAGTTTCGATGTTCGAGCTGCTACCTAGTTTGAGCATATATGCGCCTCCGCTCTTTTGGGTCCGAGGAGCGTTCTAGAGTGCCTCCCCGTATAATCTCTGAGATGAGACCTTTCTGGTCCTGGTGGGGTCTTTGTCTCGCAGAGTGTTCGCGCACTATAACGTTGTGAGAGTTTGGGGTTTCTGGGAGAGGGCAAGTTGTTCTAAAGATAGTTTCGTAATTTTGAAGATATTTGAATGTGGCCAGGTTGTCTGATTAGGACTATTTGGTTCGTTAATTTCTCTGTGGAACTCAGAGGCCTCCCTTTCCCTCCAGCTCAGAAAATCCGCTCATCAACCTCGCCCCTTCTAACTAAAATAAACCCTAATACAATAGCTATATACCCCTTCCGTTGCCGGGTTATTGGTTTCCGCCCAACAAGTATTCTAGAATAGATCCCATCACACTCGGGGGGAAACTTATGGATCTAGTGTTAAAGATAAATAGGCGCCAATTGGGAGCTTTTAGTATTAGTAAAGAGGGTCCAATATTTGGTAATTTTGCAAACCGTAACACACAATCCCCAGATGATCTGGGAGTGCCTGAAGTTTCAGGTGATGTATAGATCCCATCCCATCTGGTCCCACGCACATGTTCCCCTCCTAGAGGCATGCCTGCAGAGAATGCATTTTGGCACATGAGGGTCTCGGCATCCGTCATCTAATCCGTCCACTCTATCCACCTGCCACCCAACTCAAACCTCACAAACAACCTACAATTCAACGGCGCCTCGGGTCTGCGCATTCCACATTACCCTAACCCCCACCTCAGCTTAAAAGCTGTGTCAGCTAGGATACATATCCTTTTTAGTAGGGTCCGGTACCACACAAACCCCCCCACATTGTAACGCCGCGCCATACCCACTCGTCCCTAGCTCTTGCTTCCATCAGGACACGATCTGGCGACCACATTCCCTCGAGGGTCTTTTTGCCCTTGTCCAACATAAAGTCTTAATATATTCTTTTTGCATATTTTGAGATCCAGAGCCGCCTGTGGACGTGGGTCGGGAGTGTTTGAAAGAGATATAGCATTTCCTTTGGGAGTATATTCATCTTAATGCAAATCATTCGACCCCGATCTCCCCCGATATCTCGTGGTAAACCCAAAACTTGTCATCCCACTGATCTAGATCCTTATTTTGATCTTGTCCCATAAACGAGGCGGGTTAGTCTATCCCGTCCTAAAGATCCCGGTAGTGTAGTTGCCTGACCAGTTAACTCCCAGATATTTAATTCTGTGAACTGCACCATCTGTAGGTAAAATTGGTTCTGAGAGCATTGGACTTCGTGGGATCCGGGAGTCTAAACATTTAAGGGTCCATTACCGGGGGTGATTCTGTTTTCGGCTGCTATGTATCTCTATCTGATAAACTAACTTCTGACTGCCAACTCCAACTCCATCCAGTTCCCTCTGAGGTTGGGGACAGGGGACTTAGATGTATTATCAAGTAAGGATGATCGTCTCATAGCGAATAGGAAATTTTGTACAACGTGTTTTCTTATTACAATCCGGCGATTTCCCTGGATTCTCGTGGGTAGTTCTGTCTTATTTTAAGACGCCAGAGGGGTTCAATCGTAAGGGGCGAGTAGAAGGGGAGACGAGGCAGGGCTGCATAATCCCTGCCGGACGTTTCTGGAATTCTGAGCAATTCGTCTCAAGTACTACCCCACATTAAACATCCCTCCCGCCCGAGAGGGTCGTCCCTCGGAGGTCTAGAGGGGTTCTGGTAAAGTGGCTGAACGCCACTTTAGGAGAACGTAGATCTCTGGATGAGACCGATTTAATCAATGTTTTCTTTAGGAATAACCAATCCCAACAACAATTCTGTCGTGACTGCCTTCCTGCGTCAAGAGGCCTCTAGATAACAATTTCTTGCCCTTTGAGACGCAAGGTGGGCATGATCTACTAAATTAATTATTCAATTAGTGTTATCTGTCTGAGCCATGACTGAGACGCCCAGGACAAACCCCACACACGCCTGGTACCTTGTGTATTATCTCGGATGGGATGTCGGATTCAGAAAGTCTGTTTCAGCCAGAAATTTTTACTATTACGTTACTTAAGGTCGTTGGTTCCAACCAAAACAAGAAATTGGTCTGTACGCTTCCCGCCTTGGTGTGGGCTGCTCCTTCCACCCTTTAAGTAATATATTGGCCACAAATTGCGGCGACATTGTGCGTACGTGATAGGAACTTTTCTCCCCTACCAACACCACTTCAAGGAATCGCAAGTTGTTGAACAAGCTAATCGATTTTTTTTGGACTTATCTGAATGGCAAACGATTTTTTGTAGTAATACTCGCATCTTGTGACGCCACAGAGGCCCTTCGTGCCCCGCCGGCCCTTAGAAATTTTTTGAGTCTCTCACGGCCTTCTCCCAAGTCGAGCATAGTCGCTTTATTTTCGCAGTTGTAGAGCGAGAGGTAGGTATGTGCTATCCACCTCCATTTCACTTTTAAAGAGGGAGGTCGCACTCGGGATAGGTCGTACCACCGGCTCTAAAGCCGTAGCCGTACTCTCTTGAGTTAGCGAGTGTTCTTTAGAGTATAATAACCAATTTAAGTGTAGAATTTTTGGCTGGACACCGTTCCACTCTGTTCCTCCTGCCTATTATTTTTTACCCCGTTATAATTTGAGTTCCCCCAGATTATGTCCTGACTGATCAACCGATCGCCCGTGATTGCGATCTTATATTATCTTTCTGGCCCCTCACGTACAACTTGCTGGCAAGAAGTCTTCTACTCTCCATTTTAAAAAAACTCGGGAACCTGTTCCCCCTCTTATCGTAATACCTGTATGACCCCCGTACATCTGATCCGTGAAGAGCTTTTTCTATCTACAAAACAAACATCTTTCACAATTGTAATGCATCCTTAGATCAGTATTTCGATCTAGATACGATTCTGTCAAACTTTTATAATACATTCTCCTTCTCCTAGGGAGGGGTTATTTTTTGCTTTTCCTTTTGCTCTAGATACGACTTATCTTTGTCTGGGAGCTCTTTAGATATCGCAGTTTGTGGTTTCCTTTCCAGGTGCAGGATGCATCGCCAGATAAGATTGCTGTCTTCCTCGATTGTCGCCTTATGGGGCTATTCCCACAGGCTTACGCCTCGAGAAGGCTAACGGACCCTGCGTGTACCTTCATGAAGGAACATATTCCCCTAAGGGATTTGTTAGTATCCCCAGCCACTGTCCACCCGGATCTGCTTCAGGGGCGTTACGGAGGATTCGTGTTAATTTTCCAGCAGTAACAAATAATTTTTCCCGCTATCGAGGTTGGACAGGTCATTGGTGATGGAGCATCGAATCTGACCCTGACCAGTCACGTTAATTGGTCCGAGCTCCTGCATATCAGTGCATAGCCCTAGTACGGCACGTATCCTTCGGCAAGCCAGGAGTAAGCTCCACTAACGGCAGAGTATGACTGGGTGTGGGTTCAAGCGTGGAGCAGCGGCCGGTAAAAGTGTGAATCATGTCTCTGCTCATCGATCCCTGCCATGCTAGTGTTCCTCCAATGCTCAATACCAGAGAAAAGCTCACTCCATAATATCCTTAAAATTTTTTCCCCACTCCTTTGTGCTAGAGTGAGTGGTTGTCGCCGCTGGTTGTGGTTCTCGACGTTTGCTTCCTTGTGGGTTGAGACCATATTTAAATGCCCTCATCCCACGGCATGAGTATTGAGGATAGTTTGTGGGTCAAGTGTGTTCTCTCTTTACCTTCCCAGGAGACCTTTGTAAGAAGTTCAGTTCTGGGTTTCGTTTGGGGCGTAGTCCCCAGGTTAATAAGTGGCGATTGACGTGCCGATAGTGGACCATAGACTTACAATTGATCTTCTCCCCCTCTGATCTGACCCTGAATTTTGGTTAAATTACATGGTGGTGCCCTGTCGGAATCAAAGTCATGATGGCAACCTCCTCTCACCTCTGTACGTCTTGCTGTGACAGATGAGAATAACTCATCGGTGAATGCCGTGCTTGGAATGCTTTTAAGGAGGGGTAGCTTGGTGAAGCTGTTGAAGGCGGTCTCCTGGATTGGAAAAAATCGTCACCCCGTCCCCCTCTAATCTCACTTTTTCTTTTATCCCTGTAGGAGCCAGCGTCCTTGTCTTCTCTTGCCTTATTGTAGGAGTCCCTTACACAAGTTGATAGGAGATTAATTTTTCACGAATCACTCAGATGAGGGGGCTTTTTTGTGTCAGTACAATTGTTATCATCTTCTCAAGGCGATAGACCTTTGCTTGTGTTACTACGCTGGTAAACTAGTATGCTAGGGGGAAGCAGCCTCTCAGATAAGGGCGGGGATAGGTGTTTCGGGAGTGGGGCCCCAGCTGGGACAACGTAAGGCTATGTGGTTGGAAAGGGAGTGAAAATCGACCCTAATGGGTCTAACGATGTGTGACGGTCTTAGAGATATAAGAACCGAGCGTGGTTTTAGTGTGTGTACTGATAAGTACCCTTGGGGGCGGGGCTCCGAGAAACGCTCTCCAGTGAAGGCGGGTCGGGTGGGAACACCAGATAGATCCTGTGGCTGCGTCAGCAACTGTTCCTTGCCCGCCAGGGTTTGGTCATTCGTGGTGGGATGGGCTCAGCCGCTCCGCATGGACTTTTGTATGCTTCCACCCCTAATGCCATAAGCTGGTGGGCTCGTCCGGTCCATTCTTGCGCGTTAGTCGATGGAGGGTTAACGTGGGTCGGATAGGTGAGGGGTTTGGGACGTTCGAACGTTCGCTGTGGGAACTGATTGCTTGGCTCTGTTCGAAGGTGGGCCTGTGGGGGGGAGAGGGGGGACATATGAAGGGAGGGGTGATGAGTGGGGAAGCATTGGGAGAGAGGGGGGGGTGGGGTAGGGTGGGCAGGGCGAATGAGATCTTCTCCTTATGGCCTCTTCGTTGGTGGGCCAGCACTCTGTTTCCTGGCATGTTATCTATCTGGCTGACCTGTTGTTAGTAAGCTGGGGGAGGGGGAAGGGGGTCATTCTCGGGGGGCACGGGGGGGGGGGTTGGGGGGGGTCCCTGTTCAGTAAGGATGTGGGTGGGTTGGGTGGAAGGGGGCAAGGGGGAAGAGCTGTGTGGCTCTTGTGAAAAGATGGGTATGGTTGAGAGGGGGAGTGGAGAAGGGGGGGTGGAGCAATAGGTGGGTTGCGTACATCAAGAGAGCATATCTCCATTGCTCCGCGGGTAGCCGACACGGATCGGCGAAGCTGCTCGCTCAAGAACTCCGGGGGGGGGGGGGTGTGGTTGGAAGGTGGGAGGGGGGCGGCTGGGGGGCGGGGATAGGGGGTATGGATGTGGTACACATTATGCCAGGGCTTAAACACTGAGTAATTTCTTATGTCCTTTAACTCGTAGGGCGTTTTATTCCGTGACAATATAACATTAGGCATGGTACATTTGACTACCCTTTATCTATACTTCATGCAATTCATTAATATAGCAGTTTATTTTCCCCCTTACAGCATATTTGCTATATACAAACACAAATTCTTATCACCGCGGTTGAGGCGGAAGCACGCTCATGTGTAACCCGGGAACTACGCCTGTTGGGTCAGTCATTCAGAGCTGCTTAACCATTCAGTTCAAGGTAGAGTGGGATCGGTCCCGGCGTTGACTGGGGGGCGGGGGCTAGGGTGCAGGTCCCTATAGCTGTCTTGTTGAGAATGTTCATGTGGGGGGAAGTGTGTGTCTAAGGTCAGGGGGGTCTTGTCAGGGCTGTTGGTAGGGGACATTTCTGTTTCGAATTCATAGGTGAGGTTGGTATGTAGTTCGTAATGATTTAAGCACAGTCGCAGTCTTTCCTTATTTCCTGATATTTTGTCTCATTTTTGCCGATTGCATTTTTTATAAAGATCTTAATTACGTTTTCAGTGTTTTGTTATTTTTTCGTTACAGTCTTGC